>JAJLUK010000119.1:0-34309 GCA_030570055.1 Blastobotrys chiropterorum
TTACGCAGAGGTTGGAGAAGCGGCCACACCCGATACCACGTAGCCGGCTCGATCTCCCAATGCGGTCGGATTGGTCCTTTGAGTCCTTTAATCCTGCGGTCCAGTGATTGGAAAAATTGCAGATCAATGGGGGTGTCAAAGAAAAACCGACTCATAAAGCGAGGGAGTGCAATCTCGTCAACCGTACGGAAAGTGTTCGTAAATGATTGTCGTCCTCTGCGAAATGGCTGCAGCCGTGGAAAGTCTTTTGTAGGCTCAATTAGCCAATCCCATTCGTCTAGAGCTTTCTTCATATCATCTCCAAGGCCGACAGATCGATATCGAAGGAAATGTTGAAAACTACGCCCCTCGCGAGGCTGTGGCTAATTAGTGGCTGAGGATAGAACCAGGCTTGTTCTGTAACACAAAAAGGTTAGGCACTATGGCCGAGCGGTTAAGGCGAGAGATTAGAACTTTCTACGATAGGAGTATCAATAAGCATCTCTTGGGATTTTCCCGCGCAGGTTCGAGTCCTGCTGGTGTCGCTAAATTTAATTTTTTGCAATTGATGCAATGTACATATATACACCGGCCGGTACGGCCGGCCGGTATATAAATATTAATTATATTAATTATTAATTAATGCAATTACAAATAAATATATAATTAATGCAATTGCAAATATGGATCCGGAATAACCGTTGAAATTTTTTCCAGCTAGCCAAAATCGATCGGACTTCAAATTTTTAATTTTGAAATTTACGTACGTGCACGTGCACATATATACATGCACACACATATATCAGGTAAAAACGCGCTTTTGGCCACTAATAAATGTAAATTAACTTTATATTTAATTAATTTAAAGTACATATATTCATTACTAATTACATAATTAATTTTTACTGCCAGACGGGTGGGTAGCCCATATATTTATATTAACTACTCGCAAACTTATACCTGATACGTAAGACTATATTAATATATAATTAATATTAACTAGCTATGGACTTCAACTTACAATCAGGTATAAGTTTGCGAGTAGTTAATATAAATATAAATGAAGTAAGAAAATTCAATTATGCATAAATAATTATAAATACTATTGAAACTGAATTCGAAGTTACGGATAGAAAATTAAAGACTATGCATATGACTCAAAACGACGGTGAGCTTATCCACGACGTTCGCCATAAACCTAGTGACAACTGGTGTTGGAACTCAATTTTGAATTTTGAATTATTCGTATGAGGAGTCGTCTTTTTATTTTCACTTGAACGGGGACGCAAAAATAAAAATAGGTTTATGTCCACGCAAAAGATATGCAAAACCAATTTCGTAGCAGTACATAATTTCCCCAGTTTGGCAAGACGCTGCTGCCGCTCTTGTATATAATATTATTCTGAACAGGGTCAACAAAACTAATCTATTAATTGAAGTAAAACCATCATCGTCTTGAGCAGCATTTTTTGAAGAAACTCTTTGTGACAAAGAGAACGTTACCAGTAAATCGGAACAAGGCCAAAATTGCATTGGACCAAAGTAAAAAGGAGAAATAATAAGATGTCCGCTTGTCGACTGGTGCATCGATTCCCACTTCGTCAGCACTCTTAGACGTGATGCCCAAAACCAGTGCCGTATTTGTGAAAATCCACAGAATGATAAGATTTGTTCTGAAGGATTTATTTTCGTCATCCGCACTTGGTTTTTCCTTCTCTATCACCGGTTTGTAGGGGGTCAAAGCACGCTTTACAACAGCCTGGAATTGTTGATCAATGACTGCTTGCGGCCTGTCCACTTCTTCAATAACTGCTTCTGTCGTACCCTCCACTTTGGATGACTTTACTTCCGGCAAGGCATCAGCCTTATCCGATCCCTTAGTGCCCCAGGAGACATCATGCCAATTGCAAAACGCATAAACGTTCAAGATGTTGATAAAGCTTGGCATGAGGAAAAGATATTGGAGGAACGAATGGAAAACATGCCATGGATCCAAATAGAGGAAGCCAGAGATAATGTACAACCCGAAAGTGGATGCCAGCGCAACAACAATCAACCCTGTAATAGAGGAGAAGAATGACGAAAAGAATTCAGAGAAGGAATGGATATCCGATTTGGTGAATGCCGAGATTGCCAAATAAAAAGAAATGGCGGTCACATAGAACATAATGACACCAAAAACAACCATACAAAAGTAGTATGTGTATCTTGAACCTTTTGGTCGATTGCCGAGAGCTAGTAAAAAGGAAAGCACCACACATGCCAGGTAGAAATACTTGAAGATGATAGAAATCAACACCGAAACCTTCTTTTCAAATGGGAAAGAGTCACGTTCTGACTCCCCACCAAAGGCAGTTGGGTCAGCAGCCAATTGCATAATAACAGTTGTTGTGAGATAGTAAGATGCCAATGAAAACCAAGTCAGAATCAACTGGGCAATGTTATAAAGGAACTGCACGTGCAAAAACAGCATTCTCAAAAGGTTGTGCCCTGAACGATAAATTTTACCAAAATGCATCATCGAATAAAGTGTGGCAGCGAACGAACCATTCAGCCAACGGCGTCGTTGAGAAATAAACTCTGCCACTCCATCTGGCACATCCGTTTCAGCCTTGGATGCCTTGACATAGGTTAAATGCCATTTACAATGCGACTTGAATGCAACCTCAAAACACAGAATTCGATCTTCTGCCAAAAACATATTCTTGGTGAAAATGTTCATACCGTCCACTCCCTTCTTGCCCAACCTTGCGGCCAACGTGTGGTCACCATGGAAGTATTGCTCCAACGGCCGACCTTCGATAGCTCTGTAACGATAAGCCGAAAACGCACCGGGCAAGACTGAAATGAATCCAAATGCAGATTCCAATGGTTTATCCAAGATGTTGGAGATTTTATATTCAAAGTTCTGCGCTGCCACCAGCGGGTTGAGCAACATTTTCTTGCCTTTACCCAACATTGCGTGGATTTCACCACATGCTCCGCCAATATTCTTGTTGTTGTAGAATGCCTGCCATAATGAGAGAATAGACTTGTTACCGGGTTTTGTACCTGCATCAAGAAGGATGCAAACTTCTGGGTTGAGGATTCTACCAAACGCATTGAATAACCAACGATGGGAGTTGATTTTCTTGGCATTTTTTTGCTTCAAACAGAAAATGAATTGGATTGGTGGCAAGGATGACGAGTTGTTCTCTGCCGGGCGAACCAGCTGCTGATTTGGTGTGACACAGAGTTGGGTTGTATATTCAAAAATGTGAGCAGTTGTTTCTTGACCATCAATGTTCTTTTTCATCACGCCATCTTGGTACACACCAATAGTCGCTAGCATATCTAAAACATCCTTATCGCAAGGGTCAATTCCGTCCATGATCAGGGCGACGCAGATTTTTTGCCACGCAGGACCACCTTTATTCCAGAATTGGGATTTTTTGAGCTTGCAAATGTCTCTGATGTTTTGCATGACACCATACAGCGTTCTTGCAGTTAACTGTTTATCTTCGTTATAATATGTGACTGCGATCAACAATTCCGTGTGACGATTAGCTTCAGCTGCCCGCAGCGAATACCCATTTTTCTGATTGAAGTCATCCGGATCCACCGTGGCGGCTGTGTATCGCATGTGGGTGAATTCTGTCGACCCATTCTCCGGGTCCTTATATTGAGGCAGGATGGAGTTTTTGACTGCTGATGGAACAGGGTATTCTGTCGAGAAGACCTTGCCCTTCACCAAGTTGACCTTTCTGGTACCATAACGCTTGAGGCCCTGATTGTTTTGTCGTTTTTGCCAAGCATCAGTGGAATTGGAAAAATCCGTCTTGCCCGATAGCGCGGACACCGGACGCGACGTTGGATACGGTGGATTAGTGGATGATGGGTCCATCAATGTTTCCGCACTGTATTGATACGATTCGTCATAACCGCGTGGGGATTGCATCGATAATGGCACGTCCTGCGAGACTTCATATTCTGCCGCAGTGTTTGCGAGGTGATTATTTGAAGGGGACATTGGAAAGCCCGTCTCACCCCCGATAGGTTCGGATATTGAATTATGAGTCGAGCTCGAGTCGGAGTCTTCAAATGTGGGATAGGGTAACGAGCCACCACCACCACCACCACCACCACCGTGGTAAGCTGTGCTTGAGGGGCCACCTTGTAACGGCTGCGAGTCGTCGTAATTCAGATCGTACATTTGATACGATTCAGCATGTTGATCCGGATGAGTGAACGACACTTGCGAATTGTTATATGGCGAATTTGTAGGATATGGGGAGTGGCCTCCAGCAGCGACCGGTTCCGGCCGCTGGACATTGTCATAGGGGGACTGATAGGAATATCCGTATTCATCGTCCTCTTCATCCTTGATGTGGGGAGGTCGGTAGGACGCCATTTTAGATAATAATCAAAAATGTGTAGGTGGGAAAAGAGAGTTAGGTCTCTGTAGCTTTAATGCACAAAAAAAAAAAAAAAAAAAAAAAAAAAAAAAAAAAAAAAAAAAAAAATTAAAAAGGAGTCGATGTGGGTGTAGTCGCCGAAGAAAAGAAAAAAAAAAAAAAAAATAATTATTTCATGCATGTATGTTTTGTTTTTTCTTCCTCTCTATTTTTGCGACGCGATCCTTCAAAAATATTTTCTGAAACACGCTCCTCACGATTCGAAACACCACACCAAAACACAACAAATAAGTCTACGGGTAGGGCAAAAACAAGCGTCTCAAAAATTAAACATTAACCGCGCAAACACGCTTTCTCTTAATTGCGGTTTATTATGTGCCAGCAGCTGCACCGCAGTCAATATCCTGTTCCTTATTGTTTTCCCCTTTCCACCACTGGCCCAGTTTCAGCCACGTGTGGGTGCAGCGAGTTATTTTTAGGGGGCGAAGATCGTTTCCCGTTGGAGCTCTAGCCAATCATCGAATTCCACGATTTGCCCTAACCCCACATGCTGCGGCTGTCCTAGTGTTCAACGGCGCCGCGGTCTCCGCGCGCAGGCGCGGGATCGGTGTCGTACGCGTATACTGCAAAGTACGCACTGGCATTTCTTCACCCCCTGAGCAGCGAACTTTATCTGAAACTGGCGATTTGACGCTGGCGAACGTTTGCCCGATAATCGATAAACCTCAGACGTGTGGCATGAGGTGGTGACGATCTCATCATTACCAATGCTATTGGACTGTGGTCTATAAATAGGTTCTATTAATATGAAAATTTGGAGAATGCTAGGTTTAATATAAAAAAAAAGAAAAAAACCAGGCAGTGTATGCAGAGACGACGTTCGCAAGGCTGAAACCAGGTACATATTAATATTAATAGAAGTCGAGTTCGACGTATTCACTGACTTGCGTGAGCAGAGTCACATTTCGGACTCAGGTCACATGGTGCGTTTTTGTAGAGCATTCGAATGCAGTCAGTGCTTTTGCTTCTTTTCTAGAAAAGAAGGCCGCCCGCAGGGCATACTCGCCCCAGCGATACTAGTGGTGAAGATGAGAGCTGCATGTTATGTTATTAAAGCAATTCTATTATAAATTCTCCCGTCTATTAGCAACAAATGATTACATAAACAGCATAAATATCATGGCAATATGCGCTCACTTGCCAAACAGACTGTCAAGAAGAGATGCCTTTTTGACCATAGCAATAGGCACGAAGTTTTTGCGTGTTCGTCGCATTCCGTTCCGGGTCTTCCGGATTGACTAAAACCGTCATTTGCCTCTTCCCAAGGTTCGGTAGTGGCGAGAAATAGGACATGAGGCGAGTCCTGTAATGGAGTCAAAGAAACTTCTTCGTTCGACTCAAATAGTATGCAATTAGCATCCTGCCGATTCCGAGGAATTTCAATTCTTTTACATCATCTTCATCATCGCTGGGTTCTGCTCGCTTGCGGTGGAAAGCGCCATTAACTCTTCGATTGGCAGTTGGGAAATGACTGAAATAGACGCTGCTCGCTTTGAGTCCGGACAGTGATGGCCAGACTTTTGATCGCGAGGGTAACAGAAACTGATGCAATTTTCTATTGCCCAGCAAAGATGCATTACGGATTACTCGTTGACCGTACGGCAGAATTCCGTGGCCAAGTTTAGGCGCCACTGGCCGAATCACAATAAACGAGAACATCATAGTTTACTGTGCGTTGAAGTAGATGATGGTGTTATTGGGGAGAGACATCCAGTATTTATAGCCTTCTTTTAAAGCGAAAAAATATCTCAAAAAGAAAAGTTTAATTTAAAAACAATGCCAAGTTATAGTTTGCGATGTCGTCAATTTGATGTACACTGACGATAACGCTCCGAAAACTGATCAATCAAAACTTGTTCATTACATTGGTACATTATTACCGGCACAACCTTTAGAGGTTGTTGACTATTTCCACAATATTTCGGAGCCCGTTCTTGGTCAATTTCATATCACCGTGCCCGGCGATCCATGCAAAATCAGATTGGATAGAGAGCGGAACTAAGTCGTGGTCCACATCCAGTAACCGTTTCATCTTCGCCGTATGCTCAAATTCCTTCGCTGCTTCCTCCGCGCGATCGACAATTGACTGATCAATCCCGCACATTGCCGCAACATGCATACCAAATGAACCAGGTGAAACGCCGTTCTCCAGCTTATATAAGAATGTGACTTTCCTAGTTTCGTCATCAACCAAAATAGCCATCCTTTTGGGTTCAACCTGAGGATGAAGTTTGAAACTATTGGACAAACTACCATAGTGTGTAGCAAAGAAGCCTATGCTGCCCACATGTGTGGCAATATGATGCAAAACGGCTTCAGCAATGGCAAATCCGTCTGAACTACTACCGCCACGCCCCAATTCATCCAGAACCAGCAAGCTTTTACTTGTGGCCTCATTTAGCATTCGCTTTGTCTCGGACAATTCTACAAAGAACGTCGATTTCCCAGCGAAAATATTATCATTGGCTCCCAAACGTGTCATGATACGATCCACTGGGGTAAGCTTCGCACTTTCACATGGAACATAGCATCCCATTTGCGCCATGATGACAGCCACGCAGGTCATCCTTAAAACAGTAGATTTACCCGCAGCATTGGCACCAGTGAGCAATGTCATGTTGGCATGATCGTCTCCACCCAACGAAACATCATTGGGAATGAATTCGGCAGTCGAAGTTGCTCCAAAACATGGGTGACGGAGTTCCTTAAATTCCACCATACCTTCAGTGGAATCTACAATCTGCGGACGACAGGCCGGCTCTCCAAGACTGTTGCTAGTCTTCGAAAGACTGATCAGGCAGTCAATGCTAGCGATAATCTTGACAGTTGGCAACCAGTGAGTAGAATAAGATTCGTCAAATTGCGCGTAGAGTCGGTTTTTGACATTATCGGAAATAACCTTATGCCGCTCTCTCGATTCTTCTAACTCCCTTACCAACTTTTTGACTTCAGGAGACCAATACCTTTTCACCTTTGAACTAGAGCCCATTTGAATCCAAGATTGCGGGAGTGCCGCAGCCTTGTTCGTAGGCACTTCAATAAGATAAAGTTCCTTTCCAGAATCTTTGAAACACATTTCTTTGCAACTGTAAGTCTTCTTGTAACCTTTGAGAAGCAGTTCCAGTTCTTCTTCTAATTTTGTGTTCGCTGCCAGCGATTCGTCAAACTCCTTTTCAACACCTGGCTCAGGGAGTATAATGCCTTCATCTTTTGCTCGCTTGTGGTCGAATGCGTTATGCCAGTATGGGAGCTTTTCTTCTAAATGTGGCAAGCTATCCAGCAATTGTAACAAGACACCACCCTGTTCAGTTACATCCGGGAACTCTTTCACTTTTTGCGCTAACGTGTAAATAACCTCAAAGCTTTGAATAAGATCAACAAAATCCTTGACTTTAATCAAGCTCGAATGAACTCGGGACAGCATTCGTTCCAAGTCAGGCATCAAGACCAGCTTTCTCTCAATGAAATTGGAAATATCATGATTTTGGTTGAGAAAATCAACGGCATCCAATCGGGCATTGATCTTACTGCTCTCCATCAGTGGATGACACATCCAATCTTTCAGCTTTCTTTTACCAAACGGTGTAATGCAACGGTTTAATAATTTAAAAAGAGTGCCTTCCGACCCGCCATTAAAAGTATTGGCGAAGATTTCTAAGTTTTGAAGACTTTGGCCATCCAAAACCATGGATGTGCCCTTTTGTAATGAATCATACCATTTAAAATTCCCCAGTGAAATAAGGCTTTGATCGAGTTTCAATTCTTTCAAGTACCATAAAAGCGCACCAAATGCAGAAGTTAAAAGAGGGTGGTTTTGAAGTACTTGTTCCAAAACAGCCGGGCAAGTGTCATAATAATTACCATTTCGGACTTCATCAGTAGTGATTTGATCACTCCAAAATTCCGTTTGTGGTTTTAAATAATTCCACAGCGTTTCTAGCGAGGTGTTGTTCTTAAGAATTCTAGTGGCTCTTTGATCCAATCCATTCTTTTCTAACAATAATTCTCTTGGTCTAGTCTGGGCAATCAACGTCTCAAATTGAGAATACTCCACATCATCGGCAAACTCGGATACTAGAATCTCACCGGTAGATGTGTCAATAAAACAGATGGCAAATTGTTGCCCGTCCTGTTTTAAGGCCATGCAATAGGTGCTCATGTCATCAACCAACATTGTTTCGTCTGTCAACGTGCCACCGGTGAGAACGCACGATAGTTCTCTTTTGATGACTTTTTCTTCCTTTTTTCCGCCGCTCCGGTCTCGCATCTCTTTAGCCAATGCAGTTTCCTTTTGATCAACTTTGGCCACTTTGTACCCTCGAGCGATAAAAGCACTGGCCCAGTAATCAAATGTGGCTTCGGGAACTCCAGCCAACCTCATGTTCGCACGGCCACCACCGGCTAATTTGAGATCAAATTGGCTATGCGCAATGTCCGCGTCTGGTTCATATAATTCATAAAACTTGCCCTTCTTGAAAAAAACTACCGTGTTCCACATTTTACTCTTGACTTCCCAATATTGCTTTTCGAAGGGAGTGAATTTTGCCCAAGCTGACTTGGGCACGTAGATGGTTCGCGGGTCGTAATCTGGGTGATCCGTAGGATGACCGTCAGCGTCTTTGACGTCAATCAACCAATCATATCGTTCTTCCGCCGTGTTATCAGGAGATTTAAATTTTTTAGATGGAGTCGGAGTAGATACTGGCTTTGGCGAGGCTTTGTATGATGAATCTGACGTAAACTTGTTGAGGCTTTTTGGCGTTTTGGTCGCGGAAGAAGGCGGGTTTCCTGGAACAATGAAATCTTCCATTTCATCATCCTCATCAGCTGAACCATGCTCCTCCTTGTATTCGTCTTCATCATCAGAATCCAAGACTTTTCGCTTTTTCATGGAAGCTCGTCTGTTGGTAACAGGGACCATATCCTCTTCATCTTCAGACTCCGCGTAATTGACAGCTCTTTTTCCCCTACCGACTGGACTCGACGGTGGATCATTGTCACCTTCCATGACCGGACTTGATTTCGGCTTTATCGTGCTAGACGGCTTTGGCGGACTGGAGTCATTCACGCTAGTTTCGCTAGTGGGTGCATCGGCCGCTTTCTTCTTCTTTGAATTAGTGATGCGTTTTCAGACGAGCACTGATAAAGACTTACTTTCTTCGTGAAAAAGCTAAGCACACTGGTCTGCGACTTGGGCCTAGATCCGCTGCTTCCTGGCGTGCTTGGTGGATTGCTAGTTGTCATTAATAGAGATAAAGATCTCGCGAGACGATGTTAGATCATTTAACGACGCGTCTCCTATCTTAATTGAAAAAGTTTACGCGTGTCGGGGGCCCGTCCAGCGCGGCTGTGCTGGATATCGCGAACTGCAGCTGCTATACTAGTACTAGTACGCCATTTAAATTGGGTATTAAATTTAATATTACTGTCGTGTTATTGCCACGGAGCTGTATCAGGCTTTGACTGCATTATTACCAACTGAGGCTAAACTATTATTCTCCAATATAGGTCAGAATCCGAGTTGGAGTTAAGAGAAGTACAACAGAACAATCGCCTTCATCCCACAAAAGAAATGATTTCTCACCTCAGCACAATTCATCCCTGACCGCGGGGCAGTACGAATTACCGTTAATGAATAATTGGTATAGTATGCATACATGTAGATGAGGGCTCAGCCTCGGTCTCACACCCAGATAGCGTGCGGCGGCGTTTATTGCTAGATTAATTAATTAATGATATGTATGACAACTTTTACCAGCCATTTCATCACACAATGAGAAGCTACTTTCTCGTTCCAAACGAAATGAATAAACGTAAATATATCACCGGAATCTGGCCAGGGAGCACACTCCCGGGATCGCGCAAACTTCGTAACAGGAGGTTTACTTATCTTGGACCAATAAAGACGCTTCTTTAACGCTGCGAGTTTTTGATCGAGATCAATTGGTGGCGTCAATATTTAAAGGTTTAGTATACTAGTGAAAGAACAGGAAAACCTCAAATTATCGTCTACATATCAAGGGCTATTCCGAACTGCTCGGAATATCCTTAGATCCGAGGCACTATTTCTGATCATGGGAAGCACTTGACTCATTTTGGCCGGGCAGACTCTCGGACCGATAACGCGGACTGCCGATGCGGAGATAAATTTTCGGAGTTGGCACGGTGACTGCAAAACGAAAATAAAGTATAAGTAAGAGGGGATCTGTTCTCGCTCACCATCAAAAACCACACAACCATGTCAGCGGCATTGAGACCTTTGAGAACAATCTTCTTAGGAGCGCCTGGCTCTGGTAAGGGCACTCAAACTTCCAGACTCTTAAAAGACTTCCCTCACATTGCATCATTATCATCCGGGGATACTCTGAGAAAGCACATCAAGCATCAAACTCCCATTGGGAATGAAGTGGCGTCGTACTTGGAAAAGGGTGACCTGGTTCCAGACGAAACTATGGTGACACTTATCCGCGAAGAACTCAAGAGTAACCAATGGCTGAATCCCAAATCTTCTTGGATTTTGGACGGGTTCCCCCGTACTGCGGCTCAAGCTTCTCCGCTAGATCAAACATTATACGGAAGCGAGTCGTCCTTAAATTTGGTGGTTGAGCTCAAAGTACCCGAAGAGGCTATTCTTGATCGAATTGAAAAACGGTTTGTGCATTTGGCCTCGGGGAGAGTGTATAATTTGGATTTTAATCCTCCACAAGTTCCAGGAAAGGATGACGTCACTGGTGAGCCATTGACAAAACGAAAGGATGATAACGCTGAGGTATTCAAACAGCGCCTGAAAACATACCACTCACTAACCACCCCATTGTTGGATTACTATGACAAGAAGGGTCTTTTACGATCGGTCGAAGGCGAAACCTCCGACATTATTTATCCAAAGCTTAAGCAACTCATTGTTAATGAATTTAGTGTATAGATATTGTAATGTATTTTATTACGAGAAAGAGCACAGACCGAGTGAGTGTTCGAGGAGCTAAGGGCTCCGCATATACCACAGTCAGTTCACTTAAAAGCGGGCCAGCTGATCTTTCAACTTTGTGCACATGCTGGTGCATATGCATAATCATTGAGACACTCAATGCTAACATAGCTACGACCTGTTACAAACAGCAAGCATATTGATGTTATGCATAAACTTTAAGGAACTTTTGTTTTAACCGAAGACTACAAAAGCTGGTGTCAAGCCATTGTCTTTTTTTAAAACAAATTCTCAGTTCTCGGTGCTAACTGATTTAACAATATTGTGGCATTTTTTTAAAGGCGTATCACTCTGGACTAAGGAAAGCTCAATGGTAAAACCACTGCCCGTTGAAATTTGGATGAAAGTGGCAAAGCGTTGCAGAGCACCTGTCCTTGTTCAATCGGGGGAATCATGCTGTAGATTACAATCATCTATTTTTATATAAGCGATTGCGGTATCTCCATTGGCGACGAGGATGGCGTTGGCAGTGCAAAAGCCATTTTTTGGATAGCACGAAATAATGCAGATCCCGAAAGACTCACAAAGTGCGTGAGTTTGGTGGACTTTGAACATAAAGATAACAACGACCCCCGCATTTTGGGTGTTGACCACAAATAGCATAGTCATCAAATTTTCAGCAAATTTCAACGGCGCAGGCTTTCAAATGGTAAACTTGGTTTTAGGGCCCTGGAGAGTAGGACAAATGGCCCACAAATTCCAAATTAGTATGCATAGGAGATGATATATTTGCGTCTAGGTTAGCCATTGAACGCTTCCAACGTTGCATCCAGCTGATAAACAATTGCACGGGAACGTTCAAGACCACGATAAAAGTCGGATATTTGGCTGAAGCAAGCGGAAAAATCCAGTTAGGAAACAATTTTGTAAAGCTCTATTTCATGGAAAGTATATCAGCTCCAAAATCATGGGAGTGGGTGAAATTTTACGCGGATTGCAAGAGTATTGAGGAATTTGGAATCTTAGACGGTACCACGCAGACTAGCTATGCTGATGAGCCGTCAGATTTCGTTAGATGGTTGAAGAATATCCATGTAGACTGGTTATTCCTCAATAATGTTCATTTCAGGGTCCCAGATAGGACCCAACTACAAAGTGTTGGCACGTTGAATGCTAAATACGTTTTTGACAGAACAGGGACTTTTGTTATTTCGCAAATATGGAGCCGGTAAACTGGATGGTCAAACAGCTCCGGGTTGGCTTTGCTGATTACGGCTGTGATGACTTTGATTTTACACAATTCTTGAAAGTTTTCAAGTTCCCACAATTAACCGAACTTATGATAGATACTGACGATGCCAAGGTCGTCACTGCTCTTTCTACGTACAGTATTAAGGACATTCTCGAAAATTTGTCATATCTTGAGCTGCACTTGGACTGTTGGAGGGCTTTACAAAACATGCATCCCGAAATATTATCAAAGGTGCTTCGAAAAAGACTGCTTCTACGTACAAAGCACGTAGACGAATTTGATCCCTATGAAGTTATCTGCCTTCAGCAATTAGGATGCGTAATATTGCCAAATTTTAGTGTTGATCTACCTCTCGAGCTGGATGAGCTAAATTTATCAGCAGAGTGCCATCAAGACATAGTATACCTGGTAGAAGAGGGGATGGCGACATTAACCAAAGTTAGCAAAAGACTCTATCAGTTTAATGTTTGATTCGTTCTGGAATCCATACTAGGATTATAATCAGGTAGTAACTATATCAGAGAATCGAGTAGGGATTTTAAAGTATAAAGTGATGCCGTTTTCGTTCACACGTTTTCGACTTCACTGTCCCCATTCGTATGCACAGCGGCACCGGCAAACCATTGTTTACCCAATGACAACCAAAAAATCACTGCAATAAACGCTTAATGTCAATGAACTCACTGCATAGATCTAGCCACATTACAATTGCAAGCGGTAGTTTCTCTGCCACAGACATGTGGCGGTGGCTTGAGTGTGCGGAAAATACCTTTGGGAGTTTTTTAGCAATCCATGCGCCCCGACGGTGAGGGCAAGCCGACATCATCTGCCTTTAATGAAGTAGGTACTTTGCTTCTTTGTGAATAATTTAAGCAGACCAGACTAATCGAGCTTTTTATCTAGATTCTTCATTGATGACCTGCCAGTTTATTTCCCATATGCGCGGATTTATCCCGAGCAATATGAATACATGAAGGCGATTAAGAAGACACTAGATATAGGCGGAAACAGTATCCTGGAGATGCCTTCCGGGACTGGTAAGACCGTGTCCCTATTGTCTTTGACGATCGCCTACCAGATGCATTATCCAGAACACCGAAAAATTGTGTATTGCTCTCGTACAATGTCCGAGATTGAAAAAGCGCTCCATGAGTTGAAAAGTTTGATGAAATTCCGAGCGAAGGAGTTGGGGTATGTTGAAGACTTCAGAGGCTTAGGATTGACAAGTAGAAAAAACTTATGTCTACACCCTCAGGTCCGGAAAGAACGAAAAGGAGCAGTTGTGGATGAAAAATGCCGAGCGATGACAAATGGCGTAGCCCGACAAAAGAAGGAGGCCGGTGATAATTCAGTCCAATTGTGTGAATACCATGAAAATATGAATGATATGGAGCCGCATAACTATATACCACCCGGAGTGTACACCTTCGAAGACCTGTTGAATTACGGACAAGAGCATAAACAATGCCCGTATTTCACGGTTCGTCGAATGATGGCTTTTTGCAACATTATTATTTATTCTTACCATTACCTTCTGGATCCAAAAATCGCCGAAAGAGTTTCGAGAGAATTGTCGAAGGACTGTATCATCATTTTTGATGAGGCGCATAATATTGATAACGTTTGCATTGAATCCTTATCAGTTGATATCACGGAAGATTCATTACGGAAAGCGGCGCAAGGTGCACAATCATTGGAGGATGCGGTGAATAGAGTCAAAGAAACCGATTCCGAGAAGCTTCAGAATGAATACCAAAAACTAGTCGAAGGTTTGATGGAAGCTGAGCAGGCAAGAGAAGAAGAACGGTTCATGGCTAATCCAGTATTGCCAGAAGACTTGCTACAGGAGGCGGTACCAGGTAATATTCGAAGAGCCGAACATTTCGTTGCTTTTCTCAAACGATTTATTGCATATCTAAAGACCAGAATGAAAGTGCTACATGTAATTTCAGAAACTCCGCTCTCTTTTCTTCGGCACTTGAAGGAATTGACGCTAATCGAGAGGAAACCATTACGCTTCTGTTCTGAGAGACTCACGTCCTTGGTTCGGACCTTGGAATTGACGAATGTTGAACACTTCACGGCGTTGAAGGAAATTGTAACTTTTGCCACTCTTCTAGCTACTTATGAAGAAGGCTTTGTCCTTATTCTGGAACCTTACGAGACGGACCAGGCGACCGTTCCGAATCCAATATTACGGTTTACCTGTTTAGATGCGTCTATCGCCATTAAGCCTGTTTTCGACCGGTTCACATCAGTCATTATAACATCTGGGACTATTTCTCCACTGGATATGTACCCGAAAATGTTAAATTTCGACACCATCATTCAGGAGTCCTATACAATGACACTCGCTCGACGGTCATTTTTGCCAATGATTGTTACAAAAGGATCGGATCAAGTTGCTATTTCATCCCGGTTTGAAATTCGAAATGATCCCAGTGTTGTCAGGAATTATGGCAACTTGCTGATTGAATTTTCCAAACTAACTCCTGATGGACTAGTTGTTTTCTTCCCTTCATATCTTTACATGGAAAGTATTATTAGTCAGTGGCAAACAATGGGTATCCTGGACGAAGTTTGGAAATACAAGCTTATCTTGGTTGAAACTCCTGACAGTCAAGAGACAAGCCTAGCCTTGGAGACATATAGAACCGCATGCTCAAACGGTCGAGGTGCAGTTATGCTATGCGTGGCTCGTGGTAAAGTCTCGGAAGGTATTGATTTCGATCATCACTATGGTCGTACGGTATTGATGATTGGCGTTCCATTCCAATACACAGAATCTCGGATTCTCAAGGCAAGACTAGAATTTTTACGGGAAAATTACAAGATTCGTGAGAACGATTTCCTTTCTTTCGATGCCATGCGTCATGCAGCCCAATGTCTAGGCAGAGTTTTGAGAGGAAAGGAAGATTACGGAATCATGGTGCTGGCAGATCGAAGGTTTGCTAGGAAGAGATCTCAATTACCCAAATGGATTAATCAGGCCATCTTGGATGCTGATGTTAATTTGTCTACAGATATGGCGGTTGCAGCTGCGAAGAAATTTTTACGTACGATGGCCCAACCAATGGATCCGGCCGATTCTGAAGGAGTAAGTATCTGGGACGTGAAAGACCTAGAAAGATATCAGCACGAGCAAAGTGGCCGGATAGTGCCGATCAAAGACGACGAGGGAAATAAAATGGATCTTGATAGTGACGACGAAATGACGAAAGAAGAAGAAAACTTGCTTCTAAACGAGGTCGATAAGAGAGCCCAGCAGACTACTACGTAGTAAATAGTTGGGTGTACTTTAGAATGTGTAAATTACTACTGAATTTTTCTAAGGTGAAAAAAAAAAAAAAATAAAAATAAAAAATAAAAATAAAATAAAAATCATTTAATTATAGAAATCATTACTGCTGCATGTCAACATCTTCATCGTTTTCCAAAACATTAACTTTGAACCTAATTTCTTCATCGGCATCAATATAAGAATCCGAAATGCACCATGCAACTAATTCATGCTCTCCAGCGTCCGGCACCATAAATTCCAAAACAACTGACTGTGCAGGCTTGGAAATGTTAACTCGCTTAATTCCATACAACTGCTGCTTCTTCTCGTCTCCAATAACAAGCCACCCTAAAATAAACGTTAGTAAAAGCCAAAAACGATAATTAGTGTAAGAAAAATTAATGCACACTTACAATTTTCAACTTTCGGGAATGGATAGAAATGTGTCTTGACCTTTGTATTAATCTCCTCATCTTCTTCAACTTCCCGTTCCAAAGTTATTTCAATTTGTGATGGGTTTTCGGCAACAACGTCTTCACCCAATTCGTGCGACATGGTAATGTTAGGGAATTCGTTCACAAATTCAGCAATTTCGCTCATTCTCGGATCTTCCTCAGTCATGTCCAAAATTCGGTTTCGAACATCATCATCTTCAAGGTTGATGAAATCTGATACGGATTCGACGCTAGACAATTTGTTAGTGAAAAGTGAATTAACGACGTGTCACAAAAAAAAAAAAAAACTTACCCTTCTTTTTTGGCATTCTGAACTCGTTCGTCATCAAAGTATGGAATTTGCTTCAAGGAAGCATCTTCTCCCCACACACCCTGTACGATCAGTTGTGAAAGTTCCATGGCTCGAACAGCATTAAGTCTTCCTTCACCAGATAAGACATCCACACACGCTGCCAACAACTGTATGATCCTCTCGAGAACAGCATTTTGGTCAGTTTGCAAATCAGGAGAAAGACTCGTTCTTCTCAAATGAGATTGTAAGAGAATAAATGCTTTAACTCGGTGGGATTGATAATCATCACTGCTTGGATACACCCTCATTTGGTTTGCCAGTTTTTCTAATAACTTTTCTTCGTGGTTCCTGAAAGGTAAAGTAGTCTCAAATTCTGATGCCGAACTCACAATTTCCAAAATACCCTTCAGCTTTGAGTTTGCAGACAACGACAGGAAGAAAGTTTGCATTGTGATAAAAGAGATATTGTAGTATGAAGCAATAATGGCTCCATTTAGTGGTGAGACTGTAGCCTCCTCCTCTTCCTCCTCTTCACCGGTTTCTTCTTCTAGCTCGATCAAGCTCACGTCCTCTTCGTTTGTCCCAGCAAGTTCGTTAAGAGTTTTTTCAATCAGTTCAGAGAGATACTCACTAACACCTTCATCAGTATTCTCCAACAATCCGTAATAACTTGGATTTGCTCTGAGACGGTGGTAGAAAAAGCTGAACGTTAACCAATCAATGCAATCTTGTCGTGAAGTTATTACTTTCTCACTGATCTCTGGAAGGAATGCATCATGCAAGTTGATGTTCAAATGAGATTCAATTGGTAATGATTCGCCAATGAACTTCTTGTAATACTCACGTTTGGTAGTATTTGTAATAATTAAGGCTTTAGCATCTCCAAGCTTCGCTATTGCAGCTTTACCGACCATTTGTAATATGTCAATGATCGAATAATCGATATAACGATGTTCGGTTCCTTCGTAAAACTGAGTACCCATGACGATAACCAAGCTTGCAGCAGGAGCATACCAACATGTTTCTCTTGTTGCTAGTAACACTTGAATCTTTCCATTTCCGAATAACATCTCGACTATCTTTCTATCATTCCGTTCCATCCCTGGGTATAAATAACCTATACCATGACTGACACTTTCCTTCAAAATAGCATCATCAATCTTATCAAAATATGGTAGATCATCAGACAACCTGAACATATTGTCGTTTCCAGAACTATGCGCCAATCTCAAGAGGTCAATGCCGGTGTCAACACACTGCTTCCGATCATGTACAAAGACTAACGTAGGCTGTTGCGCAATATCCTGTATAGCATAAAATGTTGGTCTGGCCATCGCAATCATCAACGAAGGGTGATGTGGAATGCTGAACGATTGTAATAGAATTTCCTTAGGTTGAACCCGTTCGTCAGATGGGAAATTATAAATAGTCTGATTAGAAGCTCCAACCCAATAACCAACATCTTTCCCGTTCGTCAAAGGAACACTCAGCAGTACCACCCTCATTTCGCTTTCTAATTGCATAGCCATATACCTCATTCTCGAAATAACCA
This sequence comes from Blastobotrys chiropterorum, assembly GCA_030570055.1. Taxonomy (NCBI): domain Eukaryota; kingdom Fungi; phylum Ascomycota; class Dipodascomycetes; order Dipodascales; family Trichomonascaceae; genus Blastobotrys; species Blastobotrys chiropterorum. Next base: position 18,193 of record JAJLUK010000119.1, read on the forward strand.
TTTCGTAAACATAACCATTCCATCCTCCAATAGTATGCGCATCATCTGCAATAAATAACTGAACCATTTTCACATTTCTTCGCTTCTGCCACCTTCGACAAATTACATCCCATTGACTTGGAGTTGCTAAGAAAAGGTCGCTACGTGCAAGCAATTGCAAGTCATAGGACAGTTCTCCAGTAGCTTTGTTCACTTGTTTACCCAGAATCTGGCCAAATCTTTTAGTCCAGTTTTCCAATCTCTCATCAATCTGCTCTTGGTATGGGGCTATGTAGACAATTTTACCTCTGCCATCACTTTTCCAATATCTCAAAATTGCCAACTCTCCACACACAGTTTTACCGCTTCCAACTGATGCACCAATAAATGTACTGTCGTCCGAGCCATACAAAGTATGAAACGCTTGTGTCTGGAGTTTGTTGAAATCACTCCATTGATAGAGTGACGTGTATTTCTGGTCCTTCAAACTGTCAACTGAAATTGGCTGGAGACCCATCATCTTTGTCGGTGGCGGGAATTTCTCTGGAAGGGTTAAATTTCTAAACGACACCGCCAACTTTGTTTCACAATGTAGCCATTTCTCCGATATGATTGATACAAAATAATTTGGCGGCACAGGTTGGGAAATCGGGACTGTGAATTCGACAATATGCTCTTTGTCTTGATACTCTTCTTTCAACACAAATGTATCACTGAATAAAATGCTCTCGCCATCACTATCTTCGGCAAGGATTATGAAACTTTCGGCTCCACCATGCACATTCCTGTTCCACGTAAAATTTGGAGTAATAACCAATTCAATTTTCAACAAACTTGGTGTTATTGGTTGAAATTCCGCACTCAATTCCAAACGCGGAAACTGTTGCAACATTTCAAATACCTGCTTGCCGTACCGTTCGATCCGTATTGCTTGGCCCACTTCTGCAGGGTCCTGGAGATCAAAATATCGACTCCAGGGCATTTGCGAAGCCTCTGTCTTTCTAATAACTTCAGCCGGACACGAGGCAAACTGCCGTAATGGAGAGTTGGACAACCACATTCGACGTTCGACCATTTTGCATAGGTCCAAGGACATTCTTGTCATTCCAGACCATCCCTTGCGCAAACAGATTTCATAGACAGCGCGCAACAGTCTGCCTGCAGATTGCGTCACATAAACCATATCTGCCATCAAGGCGAAACCTTCCAATTTAAGACGTGAAATGTACGCCTGTAAAAGAACATTAATCTTCGAGGAGGGTTCTTCAACCGATTCTCTAATTGGAATAGGGGCTTTTTCCATCAACTTGGTCAATTCCAATTTCTCTTCTTGCCTAACTGGAATGTATTTGAATTCTTCAGACATGGAGAAAGTATGAAATATTTCGATTGGTCCGAGGAAAGGTTTCAGCATCTTATTATAAGTTGCCATAGAAGAATGCGAAATATAGAAATGAGAAGCGATTCTTCCTAATTCAGTTGGTAATAGCTTACCACCAACAAACTTTACCATGTTGCATTTTTGAAGAATCAAGATGGCAGAGTAAGCTAGATCAAGACGTTTCTTATATAGCGCCTTATCGTCTCCATAGTCTGCTCCCACTTTATACAGGACTGGATCCTTCAGCATGCGCACATACAAATAAGTATACCCAAGCCATTCAACAGCGTCGTCAAGAGTCTTGACAGTATCCAACACAATCTCGGCATTCAAATTGTCGGCCAGCCTAGACATAAATTGACTCTCAATCGGTAACTGAGCATTAATCAAAGACATGTAATAGTTCAATTCCGAATGAGCCGTGATAATAATACCTTCACCAAAGCTATCATACTGAGGGCGTCCTGCACGACCGAGCATTTGTAAAACATCCTGTGGGCTAAGCTCGCCCCAGCTACCCTTTTCTGGATTATAAACTTGAGTACCTTTAATGATAACCGTGTGCGCCGGAAGATTCACACCCCACGCTAAAGTTGCAGTGCACACAAGAACTTGAATCTGACCAGCTGCAAACAATTCTTCCGCGGCCGAACGGTCAGCTCTATTTAACCCTGCATGATGAATCGCAAACCCTGTTGGTAGTAAATTTTGAAGATCCTGATTGCTCACCTTCTCGCTTTCAGTCTTCAAGACATCCCGCGACGCAAGGTCACGATGCAGAAATCTATCCAACGTTCCTTCTTCCGTGGCCTTGTCACGCAAAAATCGAGCAGTCTTAGCCGTTTCTTTACGAGAATGCACGAATACCAACACCTGTTGATTCCCAGCATAGTCCAACACCTTTTCATAACAGGCTTCGTTCATAGCCTGGTATCTTTTGAACGCCTTCCTCTCTGTAATGCCGACAAATTTTTGTGCCAGTGGGCAAGGCCTGTAAGTTGAGTCAAAGTAAAACAATCCTTTGTCGCTATCAACTCTTAAGAACCTTGCAACGTCGACATAATTAGGTAAAGTGGCCGATAACCCTACTAGTCGTATGCTTTCGTCAGTTGTTTCCGATCTTCGAATGGCACGTGAGACCAAACTTTCAATCACTGGGCCTCTTTCATCATGCAATAAATGGATTTCATCAATAATCAGCAACCTGACGAGATTAGTGTAACTGGTATCAGACGATTTTCTAGTAATAACGTCCCATTTCTCTGGGGTTGTGACTATCATCTGCGTTTCAGCAATCTGCTGTTTGGTCAGATTTTTATCACCCGTCAACTCAGCTACCTTAACTCCATACGGTTCAAGCTTCTTGCCAAACTCTCTAACTTGCTCTTGAACCAATGCTTTTAGCGGGGCAACATAGACAATTTTGAAATCGTTTAGTCTAAATGAACCGTTGCTTTCATTCTGGTAATGGGACAATGTGCGCAAAATCGTGAGCAACGCAACGTTGGTCTTTCCGGCACCTGTTGGAGCACAAAGAAGCACGTTATCGTCTGTGCCAAACGCAACCGGGAATACTTTACTTTGAACACGGTTGAGTGACGCAGTAGTAGGGAATGCAGCGGTAGTCCATTGTGGCATTTCTTCTGCAATTTTCACTCGATGTTCATTTGGATCGTGATGAGGAGTTGGCGCAGGAACATCGTACTCTTCATAATTCTTTGTTTCAAATTTGGTGGTCCCTTGCGGCAACTTTACGTCCTTGCCTGAAAACAAGTGACTCCCGTCGTCAAATACCAAAGCGTCAAGATTTACAACTTGCGGTTCAATTGCTTTCTTTTCATCAGAGTCGATATCCATTGATTCATCGTTTTGCTCATTCTTGGCTTTACCATCCTCGGCTGGGACTTCACCGGCCAGCTCTCGAAGGAAACGTTCGTACCCAGCATTTTTGATTTCATCACGAATTTTCAACTGTTGTTCGCCTGCTGGTGCTTGGCTCAAACGAGTCAACCAAACGATCTTTTCCCGGTTGTGTAGTAATAATTTAGTAAAGTCGTCGTGCTCAAAATCAAGCAATTCCATAATGTCATTCTCGGCTCGTCCCATAGAAGTTGGAGATGAGAGCGCCTCAAATATTTTATTCGTAACATCTTGAAGCATATGTGGATCGGTGATGATTTCTGAAACTTTCCGTTGTAGCCAGTAGGCATCAATATCGTAGGCCGGGATATCAAGTATTTCAGTCACAGCCTCGGATGCACGTTGAAGCGTCTCTTCTCCTTCACGATCACTCAATTCATTGTCCCCAATATCACTGCCTTCGATGGATTCATTATCCTCTTCCTCATCGCTGTCATTGAGCCCATTATCATTGTCTTCATCATTTTCATCAAACTCAACAGCGACACCTTGCTCATCATTGACGTTATTATGAACCCCGTCTTCCTCGCGATCAAAATCGGTCAATTTTTTGGATAATGTCATCAACTGGTTAAAATCTTGACTTTGCAATGTGCCTAATATTTCTTCCACCTTGGTTTTTTTATCAAAATCCTTAAGATTATCATCCCGGACGATGCTCAAAACGCTATCGGCCGCGGATAGGACGATATCGTTCGATTGATCTCCACCCAACGCAGAATGGACCCATGATAGTATCAAGTCGTAGACTTCTCTATTTGCATCAGTTGATGGGATATAGTTTATATCCCCAGTGCTTTGTAACACGCTGGTCGCAGAACCAGTAACATGCCTATTCCCTCGTTTCCGTTTGCCCGCTTGCTTTGCCTGTTTGGACTCTACAGGGGCGGAATTTTTTGGCTTTTCGTTTCTAACCACTCTCGATCCCATATCCGCCACATTGATTTTCCCGACCAAAGATTGGGGATCTCCTCGAGCTTCATCTTTTCCCGCCCGATTCACAAACCGTCTGTCCACCGACAGAACTTTGTTTGACATCTCATCACTAGATTAGCAATTAGTATCATTGCCATAGCCAAGCTCTGTGCTCTACTTACTAGCTGTAGTGAGAATTACCGCGTTCAGACATGCTGAAATCGCTAACAAATGGTGTAGTATGGCAAACGTTTTTTGTGAAACTTATTTTTCGGACATTGAAAGGCTGCACTTTTACTCCCAACTGCACCGCCACAGTTTGCCACAACACTGCCACGAGGTGTCGGGTGCAATGATAAAAACTGATTTACTCCTTTGCTCTCAGGAATGACTATTTTGAAAGAATGTTCTCTGAAGGATAAATGTTTTGGATAAGCCCAACCCCTTTCTTCCTCAAAAAGATTAAATTCACGTAGTTGATCTCGTAAATCTACAGTACAAATTCGTTCTATCATCTGACATATTAAGGGTTATGTAGATTCACAATAGTTGCATAATCGTCCAACTACAATGATGTCTAAACTGGTTGGTCGTGGAAATTGTATTGTATTACATTATGTTATTATTTCTTGGCAAAAGACCAGTTCTCTTCTGGGATTCTACCTCTAAGGACTGGAATTTCGGTGCCTGGGACGTAAACGTCCTCAAAGAGGATTTGTGGCTTGGCCTCTGGTGGATCAGAAGCTTCGGATTCGGCGACTTGGGAATCGACATAAGCACGGGCCTCCTTGTCGACAGCCTTGAGTTCCTTCTCTTCAGCAATGCCCAACTCGAGGATTCTGTTCTTGAGACCAGTGATTGGATCATTGTGGGAACGCATGTTTTGGATTTCTTCACGGGATCTGTAAGTGGTACCTGGATCAGACATGGAGTGGCCACCATATCTGTATGTTTCGAATTCCATGACCAAAGGGCCCTTGCCGGAAGTGGTCCATTCCTTAGCCAACTTGGACGCTTGGTAGACAGCAACAACGTCCATACCGTTGACCTTCAAACCTGGGATGTATTGACCACGCTTGTAGTAGTCGGTGAGTGCAGAGGATCGGGCAGCAGCGGTACCCATGCCGTACTTGTTGTTTTCGCAAGCAAAGACGCATGGCAAGTCCCACAACTTGGCCATGTTATACGATTCGAAGATTTGACCTTGGTTGGATGCACCATCTCCATATAGATTGAAAGTGGCGGCCTTTTCGTTGTTGTACTTGTGGGCGAATGCCAAACCGGCACCAACTGGCACTTGAGCACCAACGATACCGTTACCTCCGTAGAAGTTTTTGGCGAACATGTGCATGGAACCACCCTTACCGTAGGAAACACCGGAACGCTTACCGAGCAATTCACCAATAACGCCCTTGACGGATGCACCTCTCATGTATGCGAAGCCGTGGCATCTATAGGCAGTGATAACGGAGTCTTGACGAGTAATGGCGTGCTCGATACCAACGGCCACAGCCTCCTGACCAGTAGACAAGTGGCAGAAGCCTCTAATCTTCTTGGCCTTGTAGAGGGCGTCAGCAGCCATCTCCAATCTACGCACAATCGTCATATCCTTGTACATTTGCAGCAATTCGCTCTTGGAGAGCTCAACTTCACTAGCAGGAGCTTCAAAGTTGTATGTCTGGTACGTGTTCTCTGGCAAAGTGATAGTGACGGTGTCGTTGGCAGTGGACATGGCACGAGTACCAGCCCGCAACACAGCCGGCTTAGCAATAGCACGAGTCAACATTGTTGTGTGTAGAAATCCAAAAAAATTTCAGAGAAACAAGATCAAGAAGAGGGAGCCTTTTTTTTTTTTTTTGTTGGGAACAAACACGGATTAACCCGTCCGGCCTTAACCGGGTAGGGACCGGGTAAACCCCCCAACCCCATCGACCCAGGCTACAGTTGGCATAGTCCCACACATAGTGGGGGTTTTGGCTGTAGGCTTGACGAGATTGTTTCCTCTTCCTTTTTCAGTCAGAGAAAGACATGAGAAATTGTGAGGAGAATTTTCTTCGAGGATTTACGATGATAGCGTGGATGGAGAGGTTAGTGGTATTTTGTATTGAAAGAGGCGAGATTTCATCTAAGCCCTCTTTTTCGGACTGCTCCGCGATGCAATTGATATGATGATAGCGCCCGGCTGCTACGGGTCCACAAAAGCGGAGATGCTCATGTTGGAAGCGGTGTTCGAGCTTTACAGGGTCCTATGTGTTTTGTGGTAGGAGACAGTCCACGAATCTTAGGAGTGGCCTTAACGCGGTTAATTCGGCAGGGAGCGGAAGAAAAAGTGTATTGATACACATAGCTATTTAGCGGTATGGCTTGGATGGAAGTCTGATTAAACAGCATAACATGATTTTTGCGTCCACATGACACAGCCTATTAGCATTGTCATACTCATGGATAGGGGTGCTAGCATACTTAGAGCGAGAGGTAGTTGCGTTAATCAAAGAGCGAGCTATACACACCTAGCCAGCGCGCATTTATCAAACACGTATTGACGCAGGGTAGGCGACTATTAGACAGCTTAAATGAGAATCTAAGAAGCGAACTAGGACAAAATGGGGAAAGTGGGGACTTGGATATTACGTATTCTCAGGTATGTAATGCCCTAATGATCCAGTCATGTGAGGGAAGATGCTGTTGGTGAAAATAGTCCCATGGCATAAGAACTACGCGTATGCAGGTTGTATGGATCGCGAACGGGTCAGAGTTTTAACCCTCGTGTACACACAACTGCCGCAAAATAATGACTGCAGTATGTACATGCCGCAGTAGAAATGATTCGTGATAGCTCATCGGTCATTTGTGGTGTAAACCTCAACTATACGTACACATGTGCACTACTATACATATTTGTGGGCCTCTAGACTACACACATAGCTAGCTCTGGTTTGGCAAGTTTGGGAGTGGAGCTGCAGCGGAGAATGCTGAAACGGCAGAAGACAATCCAAGTTCGGCTGTTTCACTGAGTTTGAACACACTATTGATCCACCGCCAGAATTCATTCGAGCAAATGCACTATTTTCCGTGCCAACAACGTTTGATTGCTGGACAGGTCAAAAAAGTTTTCCTTATTCTTAGTCCCCTTTAACCTGCCCTTGAAGTGGACTTCGAAATGAGGGGTCTTCATAACAGCCATTAGATGCATGCGACCACGAGAATTCGGCGTAACAATCCGAGCTTAAGCCACAGACACTTGGACCGTTAAAATAATTCGGCAAAAATATGCAACTCTAGCTATACGACAATCCTTGTAGCTTACGACACTCCGTCTCCATACATTAGTCGGGAAATGATCAACATAGCAAAACAAATTATACGTGCGGATCGGCGAGCTATTACTTTTGAGGCATCGCTATGAAGCCCCATTTAATATAATAACCTTTTGACATATCCCTGAAAAGCCGATCAAGCGGAAAATTAAATATTAAATTGTTCCTGATTTAAAGAAAAGAAAAAGCGAACCTATTGCTCCTCCAATTTTGGTTCGTCTCCAGCCGTTTTTCAGCGGCGTTCAACACCACTCGTATGCATACTACTGCCTCATTTCAAATGAGGCACTAACATCACCAGATTTTTTATTTTTCTCCTCTGCACAGCTGCAGTCGGTCATGCAGGCGAATACGTGATCGTTGAGTGGCCCTCATTACGGTAAACTGCATCTATAGGTGCGGTATCCTGTCGCCTCCCGTTTTATAAATAGGAAGGATGCGTCAGATAACGCAACCATCAAACGCATCATGTCGGAAAAACCTGCCATTGTGTTTAGGTAAGTAACTCCAGATTTCATTTATTGAAAGACGTTCTAACAAAAAAAAACGTTTCAGTTTATCGGACTTATTAAGGGAAACCCCTACCACGCCAAAATTCAAAACGTCATTTTTAAACTCTCCCACAACTACTGATGTACCGAGACAATCTTCCGCACCATCCGCTTCGTTCTCCAGCTATGATGATCAGTCGGACGCTTTCAGCGTGAAAAGTTCAGGGGCTTCCATTGTCAGTACCCGAGTCTCGTTGCCTAGGGGAAGCTACACCTCGCGGCTGATCGAACCGTTAAAGTTACCAAAACGAAAGCAGAAAAATAAACCAAGCTTTTCTGCAACTGCTAGCGCCTGTTTTGCACATCCACCCACCCCACCACAAGTAAGGCCATACGTCCACAGCGCAGGTAAAGCTGCCACCAGATATGACAAGTCGTTGAAAGGCAGTAATTGCTGTTTTTGTGAGGAGCCGCTAGAGTACACCATGGCTGGCGAAAAGGTGCTATCTCTGACATGCGGGCATGTCACCCATTTCCAATGCCTAACTGAATTATTGGACATTACTGCAATTAAGCCGGATGTGGAAAATTCCGGATTACCTATTTGTCCAAACTGCGACCAATTGGCCATACCGTTGGACTCGAATGCATACCACGATATGGTTAAGAGCAAATTACTAAATATTCCCTCCACACCACCGTCATCTTTCAAGATTGCTCCACCTCAGCTCTTTTCAAGTCCACAGTCTCAACAGACGGTAACTACAACAACGAGTGCCACTACCGCCGGAACCCTTGAAAGTTCACACAGTCCTATTTCGGATTATTCAAATTCGCTGAAGTCGCCTGCATCAAGTATCGACGAACCTTCCAAAACACATGAAGACACGTACAACAGGCAGCCATTCCAAAAACGAGCCCAGGTTCTACCGGCCCCTGATTTGAACATTATTTCAGAACTTGAAGAGTTGACCTCATCTTCATACAATGAACAGTTTGCACGATTCGTCGTATCTGTATCAGTACCGGAAGATATTTTTTTGAGGAACCACTTTTATTCGTCGTTTGCTGATGTCGACGTGAAACAAAGAATCGCCAAACGTCTCAAATATAAAGTTAAAGACTGGAGGCACTTGAGTTTTGACACTTTTGGCAAGCTACGGTTATGTGACAAATTTTTGGTATCTCGAGACGAGGAATCCTGGCAGGAAATGACGTGTTATTTGTTCCAAAATGTTTTACTACTCATTCGCGAGTATGATCAGAACAATATGTATATTAAGGCATCTGTTGAAGTGAAAGAAGATGTTAATACTGTCAAGATTTCAAATAATCTCCCCGACTCGTCTCTTGTTATTTCTACCTCCACAATGTCAAGCATTTATCTTTACTCGTCAGAATATTTGAAAATTGACAATTGGTATGCATCTTTTCTCAACCCATCCATTAGCTTCCCTGTCTACGAGCATCAGCAGCCACAGTTAAGCATCATGAACCCAATCGCACCAGTGTTATCGAGACCACCAGTCGACATTGTTATTGCAATTCCAATTTGCGCATTGCCTCAAGAACACAAATTCTCCTGCATTAAGGAAACGCTTACCAAGATGCTGGAACAAATGACACCGTTTGACAGACTTGGAATCGTTCTCTATTCGAACGGGCAATCTTATGCCACGCCGTTGCACAAGCCAAATTGGCCAGAATGGAGCGAAACTATTCGACGAATAAGGGGTATTGGTCAGGGCGAAAAGAACGATAGCACTGAGGCATTGAAGGCGTCATTAAAGGTGTTTAATCATCGCGAAACTGATCAAGTTTCAAGTTTCCTTTATTTATTGGGAGATTCGTCTAATGTCAAAGCCAATGAAGCCATGTGTTCGTTAATGGGCAGGTTCAAATTCAAGGGCATCAAAATTCATTCGTTTGGTTGCACTGTCACCCACAAGCCAGACACGTTGGTATCCTTGTCCTCTGCCGGTAAAGGTACTTATTTCTACGTTCGGGAGTGGAAAGAATTAGAATCGTGCATTCTTGGAAGATTCAATGCGGACAAGTCATACACTCACAAGAACGCTCGACTGACAGTCACCCCTAAAGCAGGGATCTCCATCTCAAGCATTACAGGTGCAGGTTCTGGCTTAATTCAGGATGTACTTGAAAGGCAATCCTTTGCAGACTTCGACGATTGCTATAGTGACCCTACCAAATTGAATCTGGGGAATCTTGTTGCAGGACAAACATTATCAATCTTGGTCCAAGTGGCCATTCCTCCTCAAAAGCAGTCCCTACAACAGCAGCGGGAAATGCTGGACTTGTTTGATGCTACAATTGCATATGAAGGTTTCACAAATTTCACTCCCGGGAATGCCACAAGAACCGGATCAATACTAATGTCTGGTGCTGTTGAAACAACGCTGATGAGTCCTGTCCCACCGTCTCCGCTAAATGGGAACATAATATTTGCCAATGAAATGGCTCCGTTCTTCTCAGCTGTGGAAAAGCGGAGCATTCATGTCGTGCAACGGAGAATCCAGCTAGCCGTTGCCAGCAATATGGGGCTGGCTTTGAACCATGTTAAGGAAGGTGATGTGAATTCCGCGTACCACGTGTTGATGGATTCCCGTCCACTAATGAAGGGACTGGTTGAATCGTGTATCCGCCAAGATGGTGACAATGACATCTTCGTTGAAATGAAAAACATGACGCAAGTGTTGGACAGGGATATTGAGCGCATAGCGACGGCGGCATTAAAGCCAATTGCATTCGAGAATGACGTGCGGAAATGGGTTCTCCAAACCATTGGCATATTAGAGAATCAAATGGCCTTCACGCGACGGTCTCAAACTGAGGCGTTGTTTTGTTGTAACCAAATGTTATAATGTATTATTAAAAAAAAATAGATGCATATATTTTATTGAGTGATCAATCCCCTCAGAGCCAAATCGTATACAACCTCTTCAACTTTCTTTGCATCATACTTGATACTGTCGGACCTTCTCCGCAAGCTGTCGTTTTTCAAGTTCAACGACAGGAATGCACTCTGGACCTGTTTAACGAACCGGTCAATCTCTACTGGTAGAGTATAGGATTCATTTGCACCCATTGCGTTGGCGGAGGCTGTACTGGTGACGGAGTTGACGGCCAGTCGGGATAATTCGTTAATGAGGCTCACCACGCCGTGCAGATAATCTTCAAACGTGAAATCAAAGCGCTCGTGTTCGTTGGCGTTTTCCAATCTAATACCGAGACACTGGGCCACTTGTGAGGGTGTGGCCAATTGTTTGCGGTCTCCAATCCACTTTGCAAAGAGAACGTAGTAAATTGCGTTCTGAGTGACATGGCTCTTCAAAAAATTATACTTGTAGAAGGGGAACTGGCCAGTGTACTCATTTAGCGCAGTCAGATTTTTCTTCAATGTGGCCAATGGGCCCTGTCCGCTGAGCATTTGGTCGCTCAATTCGCCCAATTCGCTGATTTTGCGGGAATGGGCCGACACCACCAACCGGGAGCAGCTGCGATAGGCAGACTCGACATCTTGGACATACTCCTTAATTTTGTCCAGAGTAGCGGAGCGCGAGTCAATCTCGTCCTGGACTGCGTCAAAGATTGCGTTGAGACTTGCCATTGTGCTGCTGAAAAATTCCGCTCCGAAGCGATTTTTAAGTTACCTCATAAACCAGTCCCACGAGCAACGCGAGTGGGCCTGGAGACAAAACCAGAATTTTCTGGCACTTTTAAAGGCGCGAAACTCCCAACAGGAAATACAACCAAAAATCAAAATAACATATGGATCGTCTCACCATTGAGTAACGCTGGCGCTTGAGAGGCGGCGTAGTCTTGACAACTGTATTCAATATGCCGTCTAGTAACACCCCTTGCACGATTTCCATCGAAACTAAACAAGCAAATAAAAGAAAAATCAGTAAATTTTTGAATGATAATAGTCTCAGCTACGCCGATGTACTTGAGCATATGTTCGCCAATTGTCGGAACAGTACAAAAGCAGATGCAATGCGGGTCATTAAGGAGAGACTACGAGGCAAACTGAGTGCGGAAGAGAAGAAGATAGTGTTGGACATAGGATATGATATCCTGCGCGACGATTTAACCAAGATGGCAAATCATCCCGCTTTCTACTGCGATAAGAATACGACAGCAGACCAATTTCCTTCAATTGAAAACATGGGTGACTTTTTTGACTCAGTCTCTGAAGTGGCCCCCAATTTAGTGACCTTCTCTCAAAACTTATGAGGCCTATGCAGTCGGAAGAAGGTTCTGATGGTAATTCTAAAAAAAGGGTTATTTCGCTTTGTATGATCATGTGCTTCACTGCTCGAAGAACTAAGAGCAATAAGTTTCAACGGTTGATTGGATTGTATCTGCAAGGACAGGGAGTAAAAAACACTGAACTTGATTTTCTTAACGATATTGGTATATGTATGAATAGTAAGACTATCACGAGAGATGTTAATGCTATTAGTGCCGCCTGTCGAAAACAGTTATGAGAATTCGCATCTGATCCAACTGCAGTGTGTCAGTATGACAATCTTGAACAAATAGAAGGTGTTAAGGAGCAAGGGTCAGATGTAAAAAACCAGCGAGTGACACATTCAGTGACAACTGGGATTTTAACGAAAGGCATCAATATGCCAGAATCAGGATTAACGTACGAACTGGTTAAACAGCAGGATGATTACCAGATTGGGGATGTGGAAGCGGTAAAAGTGGAGGACATCGTATTACCACTAGAGGCAACAATGCAATCATCCACAGCAATAGAAATCCGTATGGCGCTTCTTGCTTCCGCATTAAAGGAAGAAATGCCAGAATTAACAACGGCCTATCCAATGCCTGTGGTAGAAACGTTGGATCCGCTGAAAACAGTGGCGATACCTTTAGAGACATTAGAGCATGACGAGTCATCGATCGATGGTATGACAGAAGTAATGAAGGATTTTTTTGGAAGGCAAGTACCAAAACCGAGTGATATGTTAGAGGAGGTACCGATAATTTGTAATGGAGATCAGATGAGCGTCAATTTGCTGAGGCGCTGTGAGCAACTGCATACTGACGATGACCGTGAGGAGGATTTTCTTCATTGTCTTTCATGGGCCGTTCCTGTTACAGGATTATTCCATGTCAAAATGCATATTTTGAAATTTATTTTCCTCGGACATTATCATGGTGGTGATTCTGCTGCGTTGAACAGGCAAGCTCATTTTTTACACTTCAAAAATTTGGATAGCGAAGCGAACAACTATTATGATTCGATGAGACTCTGCCACATGAGTTATAACGCAAGAGTCAAGTTGATGTTAAAACAACTTCTGGAGTCAGATGACATGGATGGAGAACTACAGGTGTCTGCAAAGGATTATGATCTTGATTTTACAAAATATAGCAAGGCTAAGGTAAAAGAAAAACTGATGCGGCTTTGCGAATTGATCACTAATCGAGAAGAACGAAGCCAATGGCAGGACGATAAATTATTGGAAAAACACTTTTTGTTTCTCGAACACATGGAACTTTTATTAATCATGGAACACGCGGTAAAACATGGCGATATTGGCATGATTCGGCATGACGTTGATCGGCTTATTCCGTGCTTCCATTCAACGGGGAAACATAATTATGCACGCGAAATGATATACTTCAAGCTGTACACGGCCAGCAATGCTGTCTATCCTCAGGCAGCTAAAGCTGTTCTTTCTAATTCGCTCGTGAATATGAAGGGGAAAAAGAATTCGTTTTACGAAGCAGACCGGCTTGTCGAGCTCCACAATGGTGAACTAAAACGGTTGTATAAAAGCAAGGCATCGACAATGGATTTTAATACGTTTATCAAGACATATTCTGTCTCAACCATGTATTTCAAGAAGCTAAGACAGTATCTCACGAATATGTTCGGACGGAAGGCAAACGGCGATCACAAACGCGCAGATCGGCTGTCCGACGTTAACAAATTGGCTGGATTTTTTATTGGGCAAGATAAAATAGGATACCATGAAGGGAGGCCTGCTAATGCCGTTCGATTTGATTGTCATGAAGGGCACTTGAAGAAGGCCTACGAATCATATCGTCGCACACTAGGTATCTTCATAGGTGATACGAGGGCTGAAGAACGTATGTATGATAAAGAGTGTGCCGATGTGGAGCACTATGACACGTATGTGTTGAATTATGCGACAGAAGATTATGAAGAACTACAAGAGGAGGAGGAAGGGATAAGCATAGGGTTCAATTGCGAAGAAATGATGGACTCAGACGAAGATGACAATTGTGGTTCCTGAATTATGAGTGCCACTACGCATATCCGCACATAGAGTTATTGTAATTTTTGTCTTTTTGGCATTGGGCTGCCAGTTTCTAGCAATATGTTCTTTCTTCTTGAGCTCACGTGGTTTAGTGGAACTCGAGAATTGCTGTTCGGCGGAGTTAGCAGACTTTGGATTGGATTCTTTTTCTGTGCCGTCTTTTGAAACGCTGTTTCTTGCGTTTTGATTTCTTGAGCCTTCGCTTCTTCCTGGAGCGTTTTAACTGTACGAACAATTGCAGCTGAATGACCAGGTGAAACTCCTTCCAGCAAATTCAATTTGGATAATGACAATATTCAGCGACAATCCTCCACCTTTTCCCTACAGCCTGAATAAATTTATCGGACGGGAGTTCATTAGACGGCGAGTTCTGTTCGTTCCTCCATTCCATTAATGCCGCTATAATCTCGACTCCTATATCTTTCTTCGTCCCATGGGTTTTCTTTGTGTTATTAGGTTTAGTTGCTTGGGCTTTGGCCTCATCTTTCTGACGCACAGAACAGCAGCCGTTCTTGTTTGTGTATTCTCGCTTTTGACGACAGCCAAAATGGTCCAAAAAAGTGCCTCTGATGCATTTGTCTAAAGGCAGTATTCCCTGTGATCTCTTTAAGAAGATATAGGCTTCGCCAAATCGGTCGCGACCCCGTGCCGCTCGTCCGATCCGTTGAAATGCTGTGTTAAGGTTACTGGGACATTCCGTCTTGCCAATTTTCTTATCTGGCATTGTATAAAGAACGACTTTATCAATGTTGCTGATATCGATTCCCATTCCTAATGCATCAGTTGCAACAACAACCCTCGGTGGGGACACATTCTTACCATAGGCAGTATAAATGCTTTTAGTAGCTTTTCTTTGGTCCGGCTCGACACTGTGGAATGATAAGGTTTAATAAAATCCCTGCATTGTTTACGACTGATGTAATACACATCCCGGCATCTCCTTGCAAGCATACATTGTAGTTTAACCGCAATACGCATTACCTCGTTACGTGATTCACAATAGGTGATCGTTTCGGTATGGCTTTCCCAACTTCTGCTAAGTCCTCGTTCGCGGCCGGCCCACTCTTCCCTCGGTCACACAATTCCCTAATTTTTGGCTGGACTTTGTGATATAAGATATCATCTAAGTCTGATTCAATGTCTGTTCGGCGGGCTGCTGAGAAGTATATTTCTTCGCGATTCAGCTAAAAGTTCTTGTTAACAAAGTTATCAGTATGAAGATTCATGTTTTCAATGACCTGATTGCGCGAATTCTCATCAAACGTTGCTGATAAAAGCACAATAGGTACATATTCCACCATCCTCAAGTGTACATCTGCCAGTTTCCCATATTTATCTCTAAATGTCGTACCCCAATCCAGGATGAGGTGGGCCTCATCTATAGCGAACAGGCAAATTTTATTACAAAATTCCCCACTTTGGAAAGCTTGGATGGTAGCTGGGCTGTGCGCACTTTCTGGGCTCAGAATTACGTGACTGAATTTCCCTTCTTTCATCTTCTTTATGGTTTTTGAAGACGGTTTTCTCCTGGGACGATAGGCGTGAAACCCTGGTTTTCTAGATCATCTGCTTGCTCTTTTTCCATAGCCTTTAGAGGCAGAATCATTACGACGATGTACCTCTGAGAATTAGTTTTTGCCGACGACTTCACAGCGCATTCTTGAAAGATTTTGCTTTTTCCCCATCCTGTTTTAGCTGAAACAATTACAGAACGGTTATCGAGTAAAAGGTCAATTACTTCCTTCTGTTCCGCCCGGAGCGTAGGCCGAGAACTTTTCAAATTCTTTAACGCAACAT
>JAJLUK010000120.1:0-33742 GCA_030570055.1 Blastobotrys chiropterorum
ACCGGAGCATTCATCATATGCACATATTCATTGGATTTTACTGCGCCCGTTTCCAAGGGATTGAGCACTCACTCCGCTTTGGAACCACAGATTAACCCTCCAAGATAAAACAGGAAACAGAATATTCTGGAAAGCCACCCATGTAACTAAAGGGCTCAAACCCTCGTCACGTATTTGAAGTCTAGTCTATAGGCCCGCTCTGAACCTGCAGCTTTTCACCATCTCAGGAACAATAATTATAAGAAAAAAAAAATACATTAAATAGTTACAACTTCTTTTTGAGGATCCAATTTAGCCAATCTTCTAATTCGTCCAATTCATAAAACCCAGTTTTCGAAAGGACCTTTTCAGTATCGTCGGCTCTCCTCGCTGTGACCTCAAAAAGCGGAATGTAGGATAACAATGGCGACGAAGTTATGATTTTAACTTTAATACCATTCCCAGTGTCCAGGTCATAGGTCGAAACGGGCGGAAAAAGTAATTTGCCCAAATAAGATTTTTCGTATTCATCGTTCTGCTTGATGTCCGAATATTTATCTAAGCTCATCGAAGCGTTCTTGTGGTTTTGAAGAATCATTTCTAACAACCGACTAGTTCTCTTGATAACCTTATCATGCTGCATATGAGCAATTAATGGGCGCAAGATGAATAATGGCGGTTTCACTGGCTTGTACTTTGAACTCAGAGGTTGTGGGATTGAACGTCGATTCTGTAGATTACGTCGATGTGCATAACATAATAATATGTGAAATGCACTGCAGATCAGCTCAGCTCTGTGGTTTCGCACGTCTTCTTGCTCTCCTTCTATCCCGTCGTCCTCTGGTGACTCAGCATCTGGATCCACAAGTTCGATAACCAAATCTTCGTCGTACAATTGTATTACAATTTTCCCAGCAACGACAGAGACTTTGTGACTTGCCAGACGCCGTGCCTCTCGAACGATTTCGTAAAACAGCTCTTCTTCAAATATCAACATGCGTGCGTTCATAATTTCTTCTTGCACCTTATTCTCCGGTAACAACAAATCCTTATACCGTGAGCTGCCCATTAACACACGCTCATTCGACGACGTATCATAGATTGTGACTTTAACGACATGCCTCTTTTTAGACTTGTCGAATTTAAAAGACATGGATCCATCATGCCGCCGTTTTATCATTGCAATACCCTTATCACCATATTCCGAACCAGCATCACCAAACCCGTATTTAATACCGAGTCCTCGAGCGTCACCTTTACGAATTTTAAACAAGACTTCCCCTGCATTGGCAGTTTCTTGCACACTCTTCCAATACGTTTTCTCTTTTTCGACTTCTGAATGAAGTCGTCTCGCAGCATTCTCAAGAACATCAGATGCCTTACCCAACGACTGTATCTTCCATCCTGCATCTACTTTGGCGTTTTCCTTCGGAGGATCAATTTTCAATTGGTCTGCGCCCAACGAGCCGAGCGGAACGTGGTGTTTTAGATGAGGAGATAACGATGTTGATCCGGCAGCTGGTCTTAAACAAGATAGCAATAAGGACACGAAATCCAATGAAAGGGCGCTTTCATTTTGAGCTTGGGCCACCAATCTGGCCAATTCTTGTCTCGCAGCATCAAAATCTTGTTTCTCTTCTTCCACTACCTCCATGGGCGTATCTGTCTGTTCCTCCACTGCTTCTTCTGCCTCCGCTTCCTTTGCATCCATCATCTTACTATCTGCATCCTCATCATTCTGCTGTGCCGCGTCTTGTTGAGCGATTTCCGCAGCCAATAACTCCTCGGTGATATTTGAAAATGATCCCCGTTCTAATGTAATTCTCGGGATTATTTGCCCCAACGTCATTCGATCGCTACACCCATATCAGTACAAAAACACAATTCTCTCCTGACATTGGCTTGAACTCACCCATTTGGCGCCGTTACGTCACTACGGGGCTGGAGTGAAAGCTGCACATCCTCCATATTCTGGCCTGAATCGTTCTAGTTTTTTGAAGACGTCGCCTCCGCGATATGATTTTGCGTTGGGACGAATTCCCAGCGGCAACCCGATTTACCACACTAAAAAGAGCGCAGGTTAACAACCAAGTCGGACACTGATTTGCAGACAGTTTTGCTTGAAGATTTTTGCCATTGTTTAGCAAATTACTATACGGCCTTACCCATTGGGAAGATTGTGCATCCAGTCATCTAAAAAGATGAGTAATTCGCGCACTGGCGCATTACAGCAATGTGAGTACTTTATTAAAAAAAGAATCTAGTTTATATCTCAAAGTCATCGTCATCGTCGATGTCAGTGCCATCTTGAATTTCAGACACGAGCTCCTTCTCGCGTTCACGAGCTTCCTCTGCCGACTTGAGGTCGACACGATTGTCGGAAAGAGTGTAGCGCATTGACTTGACCGAATCATTGTGCAATTGAATACAAAAGTTGATTCTGTCATGGAACGCATCTTGTGGTTCCGTAGTAGAGTATACATCCAGCACCTCCTTGGATTGCATATAACCATGTTCATGGTCAATGGATGCATCAATAACACCATCCCGAATGGCCTTGCCGACCATATACTCGGCAGATTCTTCAGAATCCAGACCAAGTCTGACACAAATGTCTCTCAATGGAATACGAGAATACGTCAGACTCATGATACGGATGCCAGTCTTGATTACGTTTTGCCGCAATCTCAGAACAAGACCATAATTTCCGTCCTTCTTCAAGGTGGCACTGTGACGTTGAACAGCCTCACTGAAAGCATTGACATCACCGACGCGCACCGCACGAGCCACTTCAAAATATGGTGATAATGGCTTTTCAAATTGACGCTCCCGGAAGGTCGATCGTTCAGGGATATCGCCCATCAACAATTCCACAACAACGCGGAGTTTGTGGGCGGTTTGTAAGAATCCCAACGCCTGTGGGGTCTGTGGTGCCTTTCGAACAGCAGCGGTGACGCGTTCTTGGGCAGCAGTGTAGTTCAATTGGATCGCATTGATTCGAGCCAAGTAATAAAAATATCGCGCTCCTAGAGCATTAGAGGCCAATTCGGGGAAGCTGGTTTTGGCCACCAAGGCAGCAGCCTGCGAGACCTTGTGGCTAGATAAATAGCTTCGTAACAATAATGTGATCAACGACGCCTGGGACTCAGAGTCACGTCTTAAAGTAGCAGTTCTTAGCGCTGTCAAGAGTACTGGTGTACCAGTCTCTTGCTTTCCTGAAATTTCCAAGGCTCGTGCATAGTAGAACCACAACTTTGCTCCAATATAATCCAAGCTTCTACGGTTGTATGCTCTTAAGCGTCTCACAGCCACTTCTGACAGTTCCCTGAATCCATCAACACCATCAGCCGAGTTCAACAGCCATACCAGAACCAACAAGTGCAAAAACATGTCTACTTCGGGTAAAATCGAACTTGTGGCTGTGGATTCATCATTCTCATCAATCTCCATACTTTGATTGTTACCGCCGTTCTTGATATATTTCAGCAATTCCTTTTTCGATTCATCATCCTTAGGATATGCTCCCTCAATCACCTTGACCAAGGCTCGTCCATTGACTCGCTTTCGTAACGCTGGCAATCCTCTCAACACCTTCAATGTGAATCGTGGGTCAAAGTTTGCCACCGCCTTTTCCAAGTAGGCAAAGTTCTGTCGGATGTCTTCAACAACAATTTCATCGCTTTCAACTCCGCCTTCAACTTGCTCCTTCATCTCTACATCCTTAGCTTCGGTCGCCATTTTGCTGTCTATATTGGTCTGCTTGAGGTAACCGGTCCTTTGCTTTTGGTCGTCGTCTGTTCTCGAACAACACAAACACCCAACCGTCCCTGTTACCCGGACGTGAGGAGGCCGACCGGCCCTAACCTCGACCCCCAGAATGAAGAGACTTGACGGAATTTTGCAGAGCGACGCTATTTGACTGGCTAGAGAAGGGTGTGGAGAGCGGTGAAAGGAACAATTGGATGCTACATGTGATTGCCACTGGATTTTATGCAGAACTTGCACAGCCAAGAGCACATTACAGGTTCAATGGACCTGAGCTTGATATTCGAACACAGGATTTACTAATAATGTGAATTGTACTAAAAGTAACGACAAAGTAAAGTAGAACCACTGGCTGAGTATGCTAGCAATAAAGTATAATTTCGGTTAGACCTATTGACAAACGCCAGACACAAGTTATGCGGTGGGTGACAAAGATGCCATTTCGACTTTTGGGTGATGAAAAAAGAAAAATGTTGCAATTTGACTGTAATCTATACCGAACTAGACGTCCACAATGTCTCGACAAGAGCCGATATCAATAGAAGATTTGATCAAGAAGAAGCGAGAAAAGAATAATGGGCCCAAGTTTCTGTCCAAGGCACAACGAGAGAAACTGGCGTTGGAAAGGCGAACCAAAGAAGTTGGGCAGCAAAAACATAATAATACGCAACAAAAAACAGAAAAGCCAGGAAGATTGTCAATTGAACGAGAAAATAGCATTAGCACTAAACAGCAAGATAACAATGAGCGAGAGCAAAACTCTAAGAAAAAGAGAAATCGAGATAAATTCACATTTGAATGGAAGGAGACCGACGATACCATCGACGACAACGATCCACTGTATAATCCAGGGAAAGTTGGCCATGCAGTACGGGCGGATGGTGGCGGAATCGAAGAAAGAAAGCGTCGAGAACAACGATTAGAAGAGTTCAGGACGCGGAAACAGACCAAAATGGACTGGGACGAAGTCCATTGGACAGAAAAACCCCTAGATAAGATGAAGGAAAGAGATTGGCGAATCTTCAAGGAAGATTATAGCATTGTAACAAAGGGCGGATCGATTCCAAATCCTATGCGTTTCTGGAACGAATCGACCATCCCTGAAAAGATTCTAAACACTGTTCACAAAGTGGGCTACAAAGAGCCCACGCCAATTCAAAGAGCTGCTATCCCAATTGCATTAGCTGGACGAGATGTCATTGGTGTTGCAGAGACAGGTTCGGGTAAAACAGCTGGATTCGTTATCCCACTGTTGTCGTATATTATGGAATTACCAAAGCTGACCGAGAAAAGTAAACATGAAGGCCCATATGCAGTCATCCTTGCGCCAACGCGTGAACTCGCCCAGCAAATTGAACGAGAGACACAGAGGTTCTGCGACCCACTAGGATTCCGAAGCGTCTCTGTCGTGGGTGGCCATAGTATCGAGGAACAAATACTGAAACTACAGGAAGGAGCAGAAATTATCATTGCAACCCCCGGTCGGTTGGTGGATTGTCTGGAAAGAAGACTGATAGTGCTGAATCAATGCTGCTATGTGATTATGGACGAGGCAGATAGAATGATCGATTTGGGATTTGAAGACAGCGTGAATACGATTCTGTCGGAATTACCAGTCAGTAACAAAAAGCCGGAAAATGAAAATGATGCGGATAATACTCGGTATCGACAAACCATGATGTTCACAGCGACGTGGCCCAGGGCCATCCAAAAGATGGCCGACAACTACCTTCGCAGACCTGGTACAGTAACAATTGGCAACCTTGGACAGGCCACCGACCGAGTGGAACAACGTGTCGAGTTCCTTGCCGAAGAGGAGCGGCGAAAGAAAAAACTGGTTCAAATCCTTAACACAAACAAATATTCGCCACCAATTATTATATTTGTCAATTACACAAAAACGTGCGAGACGGTGGCCAAATCGCTCAATGCGGCAGGATGGCACGCAGTCACCATGCACGGACAAAAAAATCAAGAACGACGAGAGGCGGCATTGGCCAAATTACGGTCTGGTGAAGCGGATGTGTTAGTAGCTACTGATGTTGCCGGCCGTGGTATCGATGTGAAGGACGTGTCTCTAGTTATCAATTTCCAGATGGCCCGAACAATCGAAGACTATACGCATCGGATTGGCCGTACCGGTCGTGCAGGCAAAAAGGGTACTGCAATCACTTTTTTGGGTCAAGAGGACGACGATTTGTTGTATGACTTGAAACAGATGATTTCGCGCTCTGAGGCCAGCAAGCTGAGCGACGACCTTCGTCGCCATCCTGCGGCACAAACCCGGCCTAGCATTGCCAAAAAGCTCGTCCAACAAGATGATGACGGCCAAGTAGATCAATAGAAAATATACTTTTTGGCAAAGTAACTGTATGCACATATAGGTTTTCACTCTTCATCACTGCTATCATATGCCGCCAACGCGCCCAAGCCACTACCTGATGAATTGGATAACACTGGAGTTGTTGGTGCAACTTTTATAGTTTTGAGAGTGTTTAGAGCTGAGGATGAGATTAAAGATTCCTTTGGCACGGGAGCTGCGGCAGAAGAACGTTCGGATTGCTCAGCAACCTCCTCATCCTTATTACTACCATCTTCTATCAGCTTTTTATCTTCGTGTGCAATCTCTCCTCTAACGGCATTTTGACCACGAGCATACCAAACCTCGTCCGGTGCTTCATACCCTTCCAGGCCGAAATTGGATTCCAGCTTCCTCTTCTTTGCATCGCCGTTACCTTCAATTTCGTCTACAAAGTCCTTGGGTAGGATCTTTTTGATGGCTTCAGCTGCCTGCTCTTCCAATCGTCGTTTTTCCCGTTCCTTGGATAATGGATTTGGGTCTTCTGTCGCCCAACGAACGTTCAGCACCTCTTCACCATCCAATGATTGATGAGCCATCGCTTCTTTGGCAAACTGGGCATTGGCTTCATTTTTATACGTGACAAAGGCTATTCCTCGATCGCCTAATACTCTGGTTCGTTCGATTTCGCCCCATTCGGAAAAATGCCGCGAAATAGCCTCGTCCAATTGATCGCCATTACCAATCCTGGCCACGTAGAGGGTTCTGTTCTGCCGCAAAAACGAGCCCACACCGCCCATATCGTCTCTATAGTTTGCAAATTTGTCTCTACCGAAACAATCCACGTTCGGCGGATATATGTCCGTCACGTTCGGCAAGCGATGCAAATATTCACACTTTTTACCATTCACACATAGTCCTCGTGCAAAATACAGGCAGAAATAGCTCCCGCGGACCTTGTCCGCCTTCGTATACCCGGAATCACGCTCGATATTGCATCGTCCATCAGCCTTTCGTTGGCTCAATAAGTCATCCTCTGGATCTCCGCCACTCCACTTCAAGTACCAAATGTTGAACACCCCGCCTGTCTGCGGAGGCCGGTCGTCCTCCTTCACCGTACTCGGATCGACTTGCACTCTGGCTGGCTTCCGTTTTACAACTTTCCTATCCGTCATGCTGGTTGGCGTTGTGTTGTGAGGTGAAAATTGTCAAACACCCAACTTCGCAACTTCACAACCGCCGAAGTAAACCAGCCATGAAGGAACACATAACCACATAAAGCCCCTGTACTGTATATTACATAGCATGTGAAGCGGTTAGGGGGCCAAGTAGGTGGCTCCGCGTAACCGCGAGGAGTTCGTAGCCTCCGGCGGCTTCTTTTTTCTCTGAAAAGAAGCAAAAAAAGGTAGCTCCGTTTTGCGGAGTGTTCTATGTGCCAATGCTTTTGCCTCTTTTCTAGAAAAGAAGGCTGCCCGCAGGGAAT
Source organism: Blastobotrys chiropterorum (assembly GCA_030570055.1). Taxonomy (NCBI): domain Eukaryota; kingdom Fungi; phylum Ascomycota; class Dipodascomycetes; order Dipodascales; family Trichomonascaceae; genus Blastobotrys; species Blastobotrys chiropterorum. The sequence continues at coordinate 7,527 of JAJLUK010000120.1, forward strand.
ATTGCTCCGTAATAGCCTCCAGATGAAGAGCATGTGTTGTGCCAGTGCTTTTGCTTCTTTTCTAGAAAAGAAGGCTGCCCGCAGGGCATACTCACTTTAACGGTTCTCCTACGCTTAGCAGTAGCATCAGACTATTTGGGAAAGTTGTGCGGATAAGTATGTGTGCAGATAGGGTCATTATTATTATTTACAGAGGAATCGTTACAACATCATGATGCGAGAAAATTAGAAGTGGATCTGGTCGAGAATGTCCTTAGCGCCCTTCTGGACGAGAATCTGTGCCAATTCCCGACCGACGCCTTCGGCTTCCTGCTCGGTGTGGACCTTGGCCTCAAATGAGTCTTCAACACATTGGGTGCCGTCCACGGAAACGACAATCCCTTCTAGCACGAGCGATGCAGTGTTCTCATCGTAGCGGGATTGGACGCCAATGGGCACGGAACAGCCTCCTTCCAGGGTCTTCATCAGGCTTCGCTCCGCCCGACAGCATAATGCAGTGGGTATGTCGTTGATGGCCGACAGCAACTTGCGGGTCTTGTCGTCGCCGTGGCGAATTTCAATTCCTAATGCGCCCTGGCCCACGGCATGGTACATGTCTGGGGACTCCAGATAGCTAGTGATGCGGTGTCCCAGGTCTAATCGGACCAGCCCGGCCACGGCCAGGATGGTGCATGCATATTTTGAGTTGGGGTCGTCCAGCTTTGCCAAACGAGTGTTGACCGATCCGCGGATGTCTTCAAACAGTAAATCTGGGTAACGACGCTTGAGCTGGGCCGAACGACGGATTGAGGACGTACCGACCACGCTGCCCTTGGGCAGATCGGCCAGAGTCTTGTGGGGCGAGTCGAGGGGCATGATTAATGCGTCTCGAGGGTCTTCTCTCTTTGTGATGGCGCCCAAAGCGCAGCCCTCCGGGAGGGTCGTGGGCATGTCCTTGAGCGAGTGGACCACCATATCCAACTTGTAGCCGTCCTTGCCCTCCAACAGGAGCGTTTCGAGCTCTTGGGTCCACAACGCCTTACCGCCAAAGGAATAGAGCGGCTTGTTGGCAACCTGGTCTCCAAGTGTGGAGATGGCCAGCACGGGGAAGCGCTTATCAGCATGAGCCTTCTTCATCTCGGCCGAAACGATCATGGATTGTTTAACAGCGAGCTTGCTCTTGCGACCGCCAACATAGACCCGTGGCAGGTCTTCAGTGTCCTGATCGTACACAATAGGGGTATTGTCGACTTCCTTCTTTTCTGGCATGGTACTGGTGAGGTTTGTCATTTCAAGAGAAGAAGAAAAAAAAAAAAAAAAAAAAAAAAAAGCAGGATCGCCGCTTATATATAGATGTATGACCTCCGAGGACTCACAAAACAGGGAATTTTTTCACGCTCAGCGGGGTCGGGACACAAAAATTTTGATTGGGTCTGGACCGGCTACCCGCTCCGAAACGTAATTACGCGGCTTGTGATTGGCCGCGGTCATCGACCGTTGGAAGGCGGAAAAATCCGGACCAGGGTGGGTGACCACGGAAATAGGGGTCCTCACGCCACAGTGGCATATAGAATAACGTTCCGTTCGGATGATCCGACAGAGGCGTCTTTAGTCCGTCTCAACAGGGTTTTGGTGTTTGCAGCTGTGGTGATGATGGCGCTCGTGGCGATTTGTCGTCCTTCGTTATCACGTTCTAGCTGACGGGAACCACCTTCCTCTTTCGGGCAATCGGCCAGAGCGTCGTGCGGCGGGCGCTTAGTAATGGGTGAGATGAGAGCGTTGTTCCGCAGGACGGAGTGGAGACTAGCCCGCTGTTGCTGGAGAGAATACCAGAGCGGCTGTTGAGGAGGAGGAGGAGGGGGAAAGTGGGGGAAGTGGTGTGAAGTGAGAGTGAGAGAAAGGAAACAGAGAGAGAGTGTGTGTGTGTGTTTCGCTGCGTGTAGCTGATAAGATATGCATGATTATGCAGAAACCCGTGTCACGTGATACAGAGCTGTTTGGCAGGTACAAATTCGAGGCGCTTCCCAGAGCTATGTTTTCCGCTTCTTTTCGGAGAAAAGGGGTTGATGACTTCTGTCGCTCCTGGGACCACTGGGGCGTGTATGCCCTGCGGGCAGCCTTCTTTTCTAGAAAAGAAGCAAAAGCACTGGCGCACTTACTGTCTCCGCTGCGCGGAGCTACCTTTTTTGCTTCTTTTCGGAGAAAAAAGAAGCCGCCGGAGGCACCAAAACCACGTAGGGTTACTATAGCCCGATTGAGGTTCTCTGTGGAAAGGTCACGTTCCCTCTTCCGACTGCAGCTGGAGGGACGCAGAGGCGGTTCGGCAGCGCTTAATTTCGCTGTAACGAGTAAATTTTCTTCCCACCATTCCATTCGTTTTCCTTTCCCCTGACGGATGGAATTGTACCTCATCCACGACCATATCGCCTTCCTGACGAGAGGGAACGTCTGTCTATCTATTTTAAAAAGGGGTGGAAGGATACAAACTTAAAGAGCATTCTATTACCTAATTATCCGGATACGTAGGGCTGCGTCGTCGGACAAAGTCCACGAGATCAAAGAAAGACTTCTTGTAATACCGCTCCTGGGTGGTTCGGTTGACAACTTGAAGACCAAACTGAGACTCATAGTCGCCAAATTCCCAGTTGTCGGCAAAACTCCAGGCAGTGGCACCCATGACATGGACATTGTCGTAATGGATGGCCTCTAGGATGGCGTTCATGTAAGAGCGGTAGTAGGTGGAGCGGTCCGTGTCAAAGAGTTGGTCCTTGAGCTCCTTCTTGGACTCCATAAATTCGGGGAAGCCGAATTCGGCCGCCCAGACAGGCTTCTTCCAGGTGTTCCACAGGTAGTTGAGGAAGGAGCGGAAGTAGGTTGGAGTCGTGTACACATAAGAGTGGGAGCGATAGCCAATCTTCCACCCAGTCTTCTGCGTCTGGCCCTCCAACGCACAGTTTGGCCACAGTGGATGAGACCTGTTGGCAATACAGGCGTCCATCCCGTCTGGTGGAGAGGTAATGACAGTGATTGTGTATGGGTCAATTCCGAGAAAGTCTGAGCTGTTGGCGGCGTAGTCGATTTCGTCCTGCGTCAAGGTAAAGTTATACCCGGAATCCTTGAACGTCTCCTTATACGACTCTGGGTAGTCTTGGCCAAGAAAGATGGGGTTGCAGAAGAGGCCGAGTTGGAAGTCTTGGAATCGCTGAGTGGCTGCAAGGTCCGTCTTATTATTTGGATCCAATGGCATGCCAAAGTTATTGTTGAACTTGATTCCAACCTGGCCCTCGCCCTTGAGCTCGTCGTGGTAGAAATGGTACAGTCTGGAATGGGCTTGGATGACATGCTTGATGCCAACAGGGTCAGCAGCATACAGCAAGGGCTCATTAATTGTGACCCAGACTGGGACCCTATCCGCGAAATGGGTCATGACAATCTTGCCGTAATTCACCATGGCATCGACAAAGGTCACATTGTTGGTACCCTGAGATTGGCCAGAAAATATAAAATCGCCGTGGACCCCATGGTTCCCGGTGAAGAGTAGAGGTGCGTCAAAGTGGTTCAGTGTCACCATTGGGATCATACCATAGTCGAGGACAGTGTTAATAAGGTCGTCATAATGATCGAGGCCTTGCTTGTTGACGGGGCTTCCAGGGAGAGTGAACGGGAGAATTCTGGTCCAAGAGATTGTGAAGGAGTAATACTTCACGCCCATAGCAGCGAGACGAGCAATGTCCTGCTTGTATAGGTAGTAATTTTCATTGGTGGTATAATCTCGTGGAAGGGCGATATTGTTTGGAATTAACTTTTCTTGGATACTTGGCCCGCGACCTTCGTCAGCAACGGCGCCTTCAATCTGTGCTGCAGATCCGGCAACGCCGAACATAAAACCTTCTGGGAAGGTCAAATTCTCATTTCCAAAATAAAACGGGTCTTCTGGAGGCGTTACCAAGTCTTCTGTTGGGATAGGAGTCGGCTGAACGGTCGTGGAATATATCCCCCAGGTATAATTGGCCAATGAAGCGGCCTCCCACATGGAAGACCAAGCTGCCTGTCCATACGGATCATCATGATCCGTCGGCTTGTCGGTTGGTGCAGGGTGTGGGTTCCAATTGCCCCAAGTGGTGGTCGAAACGTTGCCAATTAAGTGGGCCAACTCGCTATATGGCTTTGCATAGTATTGGGTAGCGGTAGGGGATGGAATTGGTTCGGCGATTCGGTACGTGGTGGATTGGGTGTATCTAAATTCAGACAGGGAATAGGTGGGCTCCTCCCCAGCTGTCGGCTTGATTGTATCGTTCGGAGAACCCAAATTGAAGATTTGTTGACCGTTGGCCAGACCCGCCAGGGCAGCCAAGATGGTAGTAGAGAGCATTGAGAACTTGTTATTGTACTATGCTGAAACTGCATTCTCCGCATATTTATAATGGACGATCGAATTACCTTAACAGCTTTGCGGGGCAGAAGCGGGGGATGCCTTCTTCGGCACTCCGCCGAGTTGGGCGAACTTCCTATTCGGGAAATCTGTAATTAGCGGAGGAAGCGATGTGCCGTTGCGGGAGTCGGCTGTGGTGTGGTTGCTACAGCAACGGCTGTAAGATCAACATCCAAACAGCTCTTTATACTACTTGTATACGCCATCATCATCTTATCATGTAATCATTGGATCCACATCGCCCTAATTAGATTGGTTGGAACCGGGTTGAGCCGGTGGGCACATCAAGTGACTTACAGCGGTGTTTTGTAGTGTTAGGGATATAACAACGATTGTGGAGTCCACTACTAATTGAAGAAAAAAGGCCATAATTCAATTGGTTTAATAACTTTTTATTTAAACAGGTTACTTGCCAGGTTTCATAGTTGTGTGCATACTATGCTAAGCACTATCTAAGATTGCAGCAGTTCCTGTACAAATGCACACATGTATACACTACGCACTCAAATAAGTAAAACTACGCTATTAATGCGGAGTTGAGCCTCTACTGCAAACGCGTTTAGAGAAAAACGGGCAACAATCAACCTTGGGCTGTGCAGTAGCACGTCCTAAAAGTAGGGCTGGGAACACCAGGGTTAGGACACCATTTTGAGGAAAACCGTTCACGACAGACACAAAATTATCTTTGGTGTTTTATTAAGGAAATTCTACAGACAACCGCGATGAGGGATATCAATCGAATGCGGTGGGATGATGCGTATAGACGGGTGGGGATGAGCCCCGATGATTTTGAAGTGTGGGAGGAACTGATTGAGGCCACAGAAAGGCTTGGGTTGAACAAAACAAGCACCGAGGAGGTTCAAGGTTTGTTCCGATTCAGCTTTGACAAGTTCTTGGAAAAGTTTCCGTTAGCTCATGGATATTGGATCCGCTATGCAGACTTGGAGTTCCGCATGGGCTTTACAGAGAGGGCTGAGGAAGTGTATGAGCGAGCCGTCTCGATCGTCAATAAGGGGAGTGTCGATTTATGGACAAGCTTTTGTCAATTCAAAGTCTTGGTGACAGTTGGAGATGCACAGAGTGTGCGGATTTTATTTGAAAGAGGAGCGGTCGTGATTGGCAGTCATTTTTTGAGTCACGAGTTTTGGGATGCTTATTTGGAGTTCGAAGAAAGGGAAGCGGACATGAATAAAGTTTTCAGAATATTAAATAGAGTGGTCCTGATCCCATTACATCAGTATGCACGTTATTATGATCGACTGAGAAAGATGAGCAGCAGTGTCGGGGTGGACAAACTTGTGGACAGAGAAAAACTGGTGCAATTTCGGGCTGAATATGAGGTTGAAAGTGGTAGAATGATAGATTCAGACCAACTGATTGAAGGAGACGAAGAACGCGATATTAGAGAACGAATTGGCTACTACTACGACCGGATATATGAAAATACCCAAGCGGAGGTGAGCAAACGGTGGAGATTCGAAAGTAGCATCAAACGTCCATATTTTCATCCGGCCCTGATAGAGGAAGTGGATATGGCCGTTTGGAGAGATTATCTTAACTTTGAGATTATTGAGGGGGATGTTGAGAGGATATGCTCAATATACGAGCGTGCACTGTTGGCGACCGGTCTGAACGAAGAGTTTTGGCTGGATTATACTCGGTATCTGATAGCGGTGAACCAATCTGTTGACGCGTACAATGTTTTCCTACGCGCGAGCACTATTGTTCCAATTGGTCGAGTCGAGTTGCGACATCAATTTGCACGGTTCTGCGAAGCTCAAGGGTATACTGGTACTGCGGTGGATATCTACAGGTCCATTCTGAATAAAATCCCGTCATGTGTGGAGACAATTTTGTGCTATTCAGGGGTTATTTCTCGAGTTCGCTCCTCAGACGAAGCCGGTGTAGCTGTTTTAGAGGAGTACTTGGCTAATGGGGAAGTTAACATACAAGATAAACCGGCAATACTGATGCAATATGTTAGGGGCCTGGCTGCCATGAAACAGGACTATTACGAAGTTCTCCAAGACTATGCTAAGATATTTTCCAAGGACTATTATTTCTGGAGGGAATATCTGAAGTTTGAAATTAGCCAGGGAGATGTCGAAGTCGTCAAAAAGGTCATTGAACAGGTCAAGACAAGCCAATTGACTGAGAACGAGAAGAAGGATATTGTACATATTTATATGGATTTCTTACTCTCCGAGTCGAAACAACCTGGGCACCTTGTTTTAGATGATTATTTTTCGTTAGATTCTTCCGTCCACAATCGCATCTCTGTAGCCTAATGTATTTATTGTTCACACAACCAGGTGTAGTGCACGAGTGCGAATAACACAGCGGCCGTTTTCGCAGATGCAGATATCAGTCTGAAAACGGAGAATAAAAGTGGAAACTTATATTGATTATGTAGACCTGTAGCCAAGTACACCGGCTCATTTTGTAGTTGTGAAAAATTCCATAGGTTTAATGGAATAAAACAATCCATCTACTTCCATGTGAGTCATGGAGGTAATTGTATCAAAAATTTCTTCACCGTAAGGTTCCAAGATATGATAATCCTCGTTACATTTGTATTCCCTAATGCGCACCGAAGAAATCCAATCGACAATTTTCTTACCGGGAGTCTGAAACAGGCCGCGTAGGTTTTGGGCTTTCTGTAAATCATTCGCAATTTCCCGAAAAAGCCGGATATATTCTTCCCGTTTTCGTACAAAAAATTGCTTTTCAGGCCCTAACTTTTTCTGAAAGTAAACGAGTTCGTCAAGCTCTGGAAGATCCACGTCTTTAAGTGTTAACGAATATGGAATATAACGATTTTTCAACTTTTCAAGTAAAGGTTTCAGATCTTTTTTTGTTTGCCGGCATGAGAGGAGGGATAGAATATCATTTAGCTGGCGGAGGCCAATCCACAGCTTGAAAATAATAACGCTGAAAGTAATCCTGATTAAAACAGTTCTGTGGCCCTTACCAAACAAAAGCTTGCGAAACTGTTCATATAATTCCTTTATAGAAAAATTCCAGTTCCGCACCGTTAATTCCACTGAATTCTTTTCTGGACACGCTTCAGTCGTGGTAGTACTTGCGTTATCAATCAAGAAGTAGGAACCTTTCATGAAGATTAGAATTTCTTTAGTCAAATTAGATTGTAGTTTGGAGTAGCTGTATTGCGAAACGTGACGTGGAAAATAAACCATACGCTGGACACGGGCCAGGAACGGTTGAAAGCATGATCCGGAACACTCATCTGGAGTATATTCGACGTGTGGGAAAATATTTCCATTGTAAATAATTTCTGTCTGCAATTGAAAATCCGCCCAACCGGGAAGTATCACGTCGATAGGCCCCCAGCTTTCATCAAAGCTGTCTGAACTGGTGGGAAACAAATCCTTCTGAGTAAACTCCATCTGATAATGACCGCGCGTCAAGTCGAATTCTCTTTGTCCCTGAATACCCAAATCATTCAAACAGCGTTCAATTTCCCGGACATCCCTGATATTGTTGCAATGAGTAAACCAGAAACGGAGGTTATTTTGAGGCTTTGCATTGGCGAATGCTTCCAGGATGGACTGGGCGAATTCCTCTGAGTATTGCCCCCTATATTCTATTTTGAATTCAGACACTTCTGGTGGTTTACAGAACTTTGCCATTGTTTGTGTGAGAAGGAAACTTTAATATTTTTTCACCACTTTATGAACAAGAGCCGCAAATGCATGCCACTTGATAGCCTGCATTATCCACCGGATGAGGCTATTTGAGGCACCGGAAGTGCGACAATGGATGTCTGTCTATATCCGTTATCCCAGAAAAAGTAAATAGCATATGTTAGAAAGCTGGAGACGACCATTGAAGATAGGACTTTCTTTTACTATAGGACTGTAGTGGTGAGCAACAACTTCAGTAGATTCTGTCGGTCTGTGTGGGATGTGACTAGTACCCACAGTGTGCGGACCATCAGGCTACACAATTGCAAGCCGCTGAAGACGAATTGCTCTGGGTAAGAGGCTAATCAATGGGCTCTGTTCCGCAATGCTACCATCTGCATAGTCTGGTCTCCACTGTGAGTTCGAAAGATAGAGTTTGTCACAGTATCCAGGCATATCATTGCTATTTGACATCACTCTTTCTCTTTGGTGTATAGTGTCCTTAATATGCTACAATTACAACTACACGTACATGTATATATATACCGCGTCACGTAGCGCTAGCTATAGCTAATGCATATGTCAGCCGTGTCACATTTTGAGCCACACAAGGAGTACGCGACATCCGCAAGGGTCCACCCACCGCATTAGTAATCTGAGCAACTATAAATGAAAACCAATCATTCTGGAGTCCTAAATAATGAATGAAAACCCAGTATTTTCAAATTACGCGACTAAAAACAACTGTGAGCAGTTCCATTATTCCCGAGCCGTTCGAATCGGACCGTTGATCAAATGTGCTGGTCAAGGTGGCTGGGATTTAGAGAACGTTATTCCAAATGATGCACGCAAGCAAATTGAAACTTCTTTTGAAAATGTGGCAAGGGCAATTATTTCAGCTGGAGGCAATGGCTGGGAAGACGTAATTTCCATTAGGTCATACCATCTGAACATTGACAAACAACTCCCGATCATGGTTGAGATGGCCAAAAAGTATATGCCGGATCATAAACCGATTTGGACATGCGTTGAAGTAACAAAGCTGGGAGAGCCCGAAATGCTGGTGGAAGTTGAAGTCGAGGCATACGTGAAGGATTAATCGTAGGGCCATTGTTTATATACTGTAGCAATATCTTGAATTTGTTTGCGTATATTGAATGCTATCATCTAAACCCAATTTATTTACAAATATACTCACATGCATATTAACTCAACTGCATGTAATCTGTGGCAGGCATTATAGCAAGTACAAGTTGCTCAGCTAATCGCATTTTATATAAACTAGGCTAATAAATACACGAAGACTGCCAGTTTGGCCTGTCAAAAATGACTCTCACACCCTCGAACCAATGGCTGCAGGATTTGACGGAATCTTTCAACCAGATACTATCCAACTCTAAACAGATACTCTTTGGCGATGATGAAATTATGGACCCAATCTATAAAAGAGACGATAGTATGATGTCTTCCGCAATGGAGTTATTCGATGTCGGAGATGGATATGAACTAGTGACGAAAATTCCTGACTCAACGGATGTCCGTATTGAGTTTGATCCTGGAACAAATCTCCTCTCTGTCATCGGGGAGCAGCGTTTAACGAATATGAATGAGGGAAATCAATTGCTTCAGTGGCATCAGGAATGGAAGGGCACATTCAAGCAGGCCGTGACAATCCCAGACCACAGCCAAATATTGCCTGAAAACATCGTGACTGAAGCTAATGGAAATAATCTCAAGGTGCAAATTCCGAAATTGATGTGAAATAAACGCAAAAAAAAAAAAAAAAAAAAAAAAAAAAAAATTAAGAATGCACGTAGCCTATTACAAATACAGATTATAAATAATATTCTAATGATAAGACAGTTCAATGAGAACATTTATGACGGTTGAAACTGTCCAAAACAAAATCATAACGCAACCAATAGTCCGTGACATTTGCCAATTATTCAGCGGAACTGCAATTAGTAGTAGTAGCAAGGTCAGTAATAGTGTAGCACCCGAAATGCCCAATGTCGGAGAAAGTTCAATTTTATAAAATTCCTGGGTTTGCTTTTGATGAAGCATGACCACAAGACATGACACACCAATTCCAACCATAATGTTCAGCATTGGCCCACCGAAGCATGCCGAGAGTGCCATCATTGGGTACCCCATTCGAGCAATTGTCAAGTTCGAAACAAGATCGCCTAACGAATTCCCCATTGCGAAAATGGTCAACCCCAATATTGCGTCTGAAATGTGGTAAACAGTACCAAGCATCTTCAATACTGCAACAACCTCATTAGCAATTGTAGAGACCCATGAAATTGCAATAACAAAACCAATAAACGAAACATGTTTGACACATGCTCGTGGATAATCATTGTTCGGCGGAAATATGACGTAAACAAGTATAACAAGTAGAATTGATGAAACCGCACATCCGAGAACCAACCAAATAAAAGAAACTTTGTCAAAGAGCATCATTAGACTCAGGAATATTGGTGCCAAAACTGCCTGTAAAATCATCAACCAACGAGTCACCTGACATTTCTCGTCCACTTCGTCGTCGGTCTCTTTTGTTTCATAGACTGGAACAGTCAAGGTTAGTAAAAACACCGAGGGGGCTGTTAGAACACTAGTAATGACCCCGTACCATGGTTTTTCTGTTAGTCCGTTTAGCGAAGGAATAAGTTTGGAAATTGTATTTTTCGGAACCTTAATTGGTAACTGGAATTTCCACACTTGTCTTACATTACCGGGTGGGAGTTGGTTAGAACGGTCGTATGACGCAGAGGATCGAAATGACACCTGAGATGGTGACCTGGATCTCGACATCGTAGGGGGAGGATCCAATTCGTGGCGATCGATATCGTCATCTGGATCTTCTTCAATCGCGTGTTCGTCTTCCTCTGCTCCGCTTATATAGAGTTGCGGGAGGTTGCTCGAGGACGGTTGACGACCTTCAGTTTCCGTTTCATCATGATAATTTGATTCCAACGGAATACTAGTGTCAGAACCTTTTGATAGCTTGGACTGTTCAAGTTTTTGAATCAACGAGCGGAATTCCAAGGCGCCGAACAATGACGGTCTAATAGCCTTCGTTGTGTCTCTTGAACGTGAACGATGATGATGGGAACGAAGTGTTGCTTGTTGAGAAGGCTCGGAAGACGGGCTCAGAGGCGGAGAGCTAATTGCAGATTCCAGTTGTTGTTGCGATTGATTTGACGGTTCCCCATGCTGTCGGTGTAGCGACATGTATCTAGTAATTTCATTATATGCCTCTTCCTCCTCCTCCTCTTCCTCATTACTGTTGTTGCTTCGAGTCAGAGCTTCAAAGTCGGGGTCACCTAACAATGGGTCATTATCAGGTATGTCGTCATCATCTGAGCTTTCATTAAGTCGTTCTCCCTCACCGGCTTCATAAAATCTCCTTGCTCTGAATTCCGAAAATTGTTTCCGCTTTTGCCGTGATCTATACCAATGCCATAACACAACAAACAAGACATAGGCGATATAAATCGCCAACATCACAATGCATTCCCAAATCTGTAAGATCCCATCCGACATGAAATACATTGCAAATGATAATGCCGCCGAAAAAAAAACGGTATCTCGCACAAACGACTTTCTAGAAACCTTGAACGGTTTGACGAGGGCCATCGATCCGGACACAACAGCAGTAATAAACGACGCCGCACCAATCAGTTCACCGATTGCCAGTGATCCACTACCAATCTTCATCGCAGCATAGGTGCTGAAGACATCCGGTGATCCGTTACCGAAGGCTAAAAAGGTGACCCCTATCAAGGATTCAGATAATCCCATAGACGTAGCCATGGTGTTTAAATTTGGACACACAAAGTCTGAAGCTGCGATCCCAATTGTCATAAAAAGACACACCAGCCAGATGACAGTGAAAAATAAAAATGTGAATGCAGCAAATTTACTCGACGCACAATAGTAGTTTTCAATATAATTCACATATCCAATCCTCTCAGCCTTGCAACTTTCTCTTACAAAAGCGCATTTGTCTTTTGCAAACTTGACATCCAAACATGAGTTATGGGGTGATTCTGAGATTGCTGTGTCGCCCAACACTCCCTGAGAGCAGAAAAATAACAGAAGCAGGAACCTCAGGCCCCAAAGATTTAAAGTCCGACTAACATGCATCAAGTATTTTATACAGGCTCCTTTTTTATATCTTTTCGTATTCTCTCTATCGAAGGAATAATTGGTGTAATACTGTACAAAGAGTTTCCATACTCCATATGCTCCAGTGAACACTTGTTTTAATGTGTAACGGTGACTCGTCGGCTCAGCCCCGACGTCAGCCTTTACGAACCCGCCTGAGCTTATGCCCCACCCCATGACGAATTTGTGCCGCAGGGCTGAGTTGCGGTTACTGAACGTAGCTGAGTGGGTTTTTTCAATCGTTGAACGATTCAGCGTGGTATTTGTAATATTAACACACGCGCACATAATGATTCGAATGCAGGAGTAAATGGCAAAGGCAAGGAGCCTCTCTGGTGCGAATCTCTTTTACTAGGGGAGCGAGGAGATACCATCGCTCCGCCATAATTTGTAATGTTTAACGAGTTTCCTTATGGCTGTGGCGATGACATAGTCGAGGTTTCAGGTTTTGACTTTTGCACCGTGGGCCAATGTTGCTTGTGCATCGGAGCACAATGCTCTTAAAGCGCGAAATACTACTGTGATAAGGTTGCGTCTCCTTGATGTGGAGTGAGCTTCAGTTTAGTGTGGTAGACATACGAGACGAGATCTATACTACGCTTGCCATAAGAACGTACAGAACTCCGTCGTGGGTTATATGTAATATTGCAAATAGTGCGAACTTGTAAACTCTTTCATTCTAACCCAGTTATTACCTTTCTATATCTCTCTGCTAGTAATTTCAGGACTCATATTGCTTGTGTTTTATTTTTATCTGCATACCGATTTAGCGAAACCACCTGGCATGTCCCTTTTTTCTAAGGATGTCGGCCTGAGTTTGTTTCATATTTTAATGTACAGTTGGACATTTCATCTTCAATTCATCTTTTTCCGAAAATGAGCTTTTGTTCGCCCTCTCCACCTTCAAACCATACTATCCACAGTTTCCTTTGCGAAAAACCTCCACAATCTTATAAATGAATAAAGGTACACCAAGAAAATATACAGGCACAGTAACGGATAACGCAGCATCTTTGTAAAGCACACAAGATTGTCCACTGGGGTTGCTTATATACTGAATATATACTGAATAGGATCTGATCAATTCATTTACTTTAAAATTCACCAAATAAAATTAGTATCCCGTCTAAAACGTGGTAGTTGTATCATTATGTAGAGCCTACAGTTTTAGATCGATTCAAAGCACATAATACGTGCTACTGAACCGCGCCGTACTCCTGACGCATTTCCAGTTGAAGCGTACTTACACTAGTATTGCCAGAAAAACCCAGACAAAACATGTTCACAAGCACTTTCTAGATGTGGCATGTAAAACGACACCACTCATCTCCGAATCTTCCGTAAATTTCCTTAAATTAATTAAACCCAAACAAAGTCAGGTATAGGAAGCATTAACGTTTGATTCCGCTCCTAAAAAGCCGATCCACTCTTATGTTAGCTAAAAAAAAAAAAAAAAAAAAAAAAAAAAAAAAAAAAAAAAAAAAAAAAAAAAAAAAAAAAAAAAAAAAAAAAAGACACTTGTGATGGGATATGCAAGACTTGCATGCATGTGCTGTAGATCACTCAAGTCATAGCTATGTGCACACAACCAAACAGTAGTGTCCCGGCGATAACAAACGGTACTTGAAATGATAGCACATGCTGAATTATATGCACGTGCGTTTAAAGTTATGCTACGGTTTTGTTTTAAACAGTGAACTATAAAAGTTTGATATGTATCTAAACGTTATATAAGACACGATCGCCGATCGATCGAGGAAAACAGGAGGGGAGAATTAACTCAACCTCCCGGATCGTAGCACAAGATTTATTTTTGCTATTCACGCGTCAGCACCTTCATGATTCATATGGGTTCCCATAGAATACCCCGACGAGTCTTTGGGGTGGCGTGCTCTTTGGCCCTAGTGATATTTCTCACTTCACAACTGATACAGAATGGAACGCGACATTATCATAAACATTTCCCAGACTTCCACCGGCAAAGTGATGAGTTTTACGAATCTCGATTGAAACAAGAAACATCCACTTTCCTTAATCCGTCTAGCAGTAACCTGCATGATGAGACACAAACATCACGTTATGAAAGTAACGACGCTTGGCGAGCAGCCAACAGCTACTCGTCGAAGCACGATACCCAGAACCACCGGTATATCCAACCCCCACCTCATTACTACGATTCCAAGGCGCACTATCTACAACAACCTTTGGTAGCAGATTATCCAAAAGGAGCAGAAAATGTATTTTTCATGATCAAAGAGGGCGGAAGCGTGTTATGGAAAAGACTTCCAGTGCATTTATTCACAACCTTGACTAGAGTTCCAAATTTTGCATTATATTCTGACGCTCCAGGATCAATAGGGGGTTACGAGGTGATTGACATTTTACAGAACGTAACAGACGAAACACTGGTAAGCGCAGATTTTGATCTTTACAGACACCAACGATTTGGCCATGATCTGCATTTAAACGTGGATTACTCTGAAGTGGAGAGGCCCGGCGCATGGGACTTGGATCGGTTCAAAAACATCCCCATGTTAGCACATGCTTACTCCGTATCTCCACAATCAGATTGGTTTGTTTTCATCGACGGAGATTCGTTCATATTTATGGACACCTTGATGACATGGTTGAACACGTTAGATCCAAACGATCCGCTCTACTTGGGTTCTCGAGCAATGCTCGACAATATGGAGTTTGCACATGGTGGGAGTGGTGTCGTATTATCTAGGAAGGCAGTTGAGTTGACGGTTGGAATGCACCCCGAATATGTCCAGGAATACGAAAGAAAGGCATTTAATTATTGTTGCGGCGATTATATGGTTGCGCTTATGTTGAAGGAGAAACTTGACATTGTAGTGTCTGCAGGGTTTGAATACCCAAACGCGGAATACAAGTTTCAAGGAAATTCATTCTACGAAGTCATGATTACTGAAGATAAATGGTGCTCTCCAATTACATCCTTCCACCACCTTTCTCCTCATGATATTGAAATTTTGTGGGAGTATGAACGCTTGAAAGATCCTCAAGAAAAAGCTTCAATAACATATGGTATGATTTACAGAGATTTCTATCTACCGTACATTGTTGATGAATTGAAAAACTGGAACAACTACGCTGACGAGATCAATTACTCCTATGGGCACGACCATTCCACGGATGACTTGAGACCATCCTATGAAGGAGGAATCGGAATACGACCGTACGAGTCACTTGGGGCTTGCCAGCAGGCTTGCGAACTACTGGAGGAATGCTTAGCGTACAGATATCTTCCAAACTCAATGTATTGTGGTCTTACAACAACTATCAAACTGGGTAAACCTGTTTATGATTGGGTCAAAACAGATGATATGGAGCGTTTCTTGAATTTCACTGATGCGACGTCTGGCTGGAATGTCAATCGGATCCGGAACATGCGCACGATGATGCATTGTGATCCTCTGTATCATAACCAATCTTCAGAAGGCGAAAAGGGAGCTTCATATGATCGCACTGAGGGTTGGTTCCGAAGACAGGAGACTCATTTGCGTTACAAACCTGACCTCCTGACTGATATATTCCGAGTTATAAAGGAAAACCGTCACGCGGACTCGAATGTAACAGTGGTCACCTTGCCAGGTACACAGGGCAAATAGAGAATTATTTATATAGACAACTTACTAACAGATTGACTTGATGAAGCGTTTTAACAAAAGCATACCAGAAGTGGAGAAACAGAATAGTAATTTTAGCACAGCCACTTCAAAAATGAATTTGGACTATACTAATCGTACAATTATTTTTGGAGCACAGACGGTACACTAAAGATATTTGACAATCCACGTAACTCGAGTAAGCTCTCCGCTCAGCTATTTCGATTGGAATAATTGTTTCTTTAGCACCGCCACCGCAGCCACGAATTTATATTTTTCGATGTGGAATTTTCCCAACTCCGGTTGTTCACCACACACCGGTAATGGGAAATATCATGTCCTCCAGCTTTGCACCGGAATGCACAGAGGCTAAGCGATTATACGATAATTGTTTCAACGAGTGGTACAGTGAAAGTGAGTTCTTGTTGTTATTGCTATCTCACTCATTCTAATCATGCATTTAGAATTCTTGAAGGGTAAATCAGTAGGTCCATAACCCGTGAATCCTGCCATCGCTTTCTAACAAATTTTCAGGTTCAAAACGAGTGTGAAGAAACATGGTTCGCCTATCAGGAATGCGTTCATGTAAGTATAACAACCTTTGTGTGAATTTTATCTAACGTGCACAGAGACACCTTGAAAAACGGGGGATTAAGCCAATGGTCGATGACGCCCGCAAGGATGCTCCATTTGAAAAGGGTGGAAAGTTAGAAAAGGATAATGATAATGGTAAATAGTGTGAATAATGTATTGTAAATTAGTTGTATATCTTTTGGACATATCTTTAGTATTCTTGCAACCATTAACATTAAAACAGGACCGATGCATAGGCGCCAGAACCTCAAGGTATTGGGAACCTTTGACAACTGCTACAACTAAGACTAGCTGCAGCCGATTGAGCCATTTTATAAACATTAGGCTACTCCTGCCAATTTTATTTCTTGATCCAGTCATTCTCAATTTTGGTGACCGGCGTTCCGACTTATATCCTCCCAACACAAAAAATTGCCTCTTCTTGAAATTTGAAATTTACTAACTCACAAGCCTCGAAAATATCCAGACGTCATGCTTTCATTATTTTCAAGCTTGAGAACAGCGTCTACCAGCGGTTCCACCGTTGTTAATAATATGTTTGTTCGGAGCTTTTCCAAGACTCATAAGGGAGCTGCCAAGAGATGGAGAAAAATGGCCAACGGCCAGTTCAAAAGAGTGAGTTGCAACAGTGAAGGTCAATGAAAATTCTAGGCTAATAATCTCAGAAACAATGTGGTAGATTGCATGGAAATGCGGGATGGTCAAATGCTAGAAACCTCTCGCACTTGGACGGTACCGTTAGAGCCAAAGGTCATGGCCATGGCAACCATATCAAGAAGCTGCAGAGGATGCTCCCTCACCATAACTAACCCTGTAAATAATAAACTCGTTCATTCCGGACAAAAAAAAAAAAGACGTTCTCCGGCCGATTCGTTATAGATGCGAGTATACCCATATACCATATTTCGTTCACAACTCTATTACTGCATTAAAACTGAGATATGTATTAATGTATATATTGTACAGTTATTTACTCTCTATGCTCATAACGTAAAGAGCCGACAGAGCTCTTTTTCTTTTCTCCATTTTCGTCAAAGTAATACCCGCTCCAGATCCTCGTTTCGTTTTCTCGTTCCAACACTCCAGTCGGAAAGTAATGGTAATTAGTCTTGAGCGAACAAGCGAATGGTGCGCTGTCAAATGTCACTACTCGCAATCGAACATAGGTGTTATCAGGTATTTTAGTCACCACGTTCAAAAATTCGTCGATATTCGGTGTTGGTATAGAGTTCACATGAGTTATAAAATTCGTCGGTGCAATCGCAAATTGGAAAGCAGGAGACCCCTGGATTCTTCCGGTAACGTAAACTCCTGAATGAACCGTCTTAATTTGCTGTCTGACCGCATGATGTGGCTTATGAATGACAGCACCACACCACGTAACAATTCTATCAGTCTCCAGATCGTCTGTCGATACAGTCGGAACCTTAATGGTCATTTCCTTTTTGTTTCTTATAAGTGTAATGTCCAATTCTTCCCTATCATGCAAAACATCTAATTCAGATACACGCTCCAGAATCTTGCCGTTGATACTGAGAATGATATCACCTTCCTTCATCACATCGGATGGCCCTGTAGCTACTCGTGTGACATTGAAAAATTGATGCCGTGGGTTATGTTTTTCAATTTTTTCAATCCATTCTAAATAAAACAAGTCAGTAAAATAAAATAATAGCACATCGGGCAAACACTTACCATCAGAAACACCTCGTAATCTGGCTTGTACAACTTGAATCGCATTGACTTCAATATCTAGGAAACGTGGTTTTGGCATTTCTCCATTTTGAAGCTTATTGACGACACTCAAAACGCTAGTGATATCCAACCCAAGTCGGTATTCATGGTCCCTACCATCAACAGTTCGTTCGCCTAAACACGACAGCCACAGAGCTCTAACCGTACCGTCGTTATCTGCCAAAACACCCGATCCGCATTGTGCACTGATATTGCTGTCGATTGTAATTGCATCTAAATTGATTGCCCTGTATCGAGGAGCTTCTGAATTCGGTGGAACGGTAACAGTAGTAACATCAGTCACTCTTGTTTTTGCTGCTACCATCCTCAAATTGTGGTTATGCCCCATAAACATCACCGGTGCATTTTGTGTCAACGGGGTTGTGGAGAGTTTGGCGGCCTCGATTGGTGCGTCGACCAATGCTGGGTCATAGGAAACAATGGCGTAATTTTGCAATGGATGAAGGAATACCACCTTTCCGACGACAATAATGCTTTCGGCTATTGTGATTGCAATGTCCGATAAATCGTATGGAACAATGTTGCGTGATACAATTACAAGCCCTCTTTCAGCATCAACAACCAAACCATAACCCGCCTTAAGTGTTCTTGGGAAGCCTTCGATCCTCATTGGAAGCAAAGTGGCCACTTTAACAAAACTCCGAACTAACTTGGCACAGTCTGAATCTTCAATATTTTCAATCTCAACAAAACTGGCTTTTTGCCGCTTAACAGTCAATGGTTCACGAGGTTGCTCGTTAAGATCTTTGAAATCCCAAAGCCCAGTTTCATCATTTCGAATCGCCATTCTGAATGCACTACGCCAATGACGATCAATATATGCAATGGAATAATTGATGGTATGAAGGTCACGAATATGGCGATATTTTAATGCGACTCGGTGACCGTCTTTAATTGTTTTCATAACCTCAATGAAACTATCAAGATCTGGAGTCGGTTGATCATCCAACTCGTCAAGTATCCATCCTTTCGTTTCAGATCCGTCCAAGCGGAAAGAACCTGCTGCCTCGCACACGTGCACCCCCTTGACTGGGATGGCGTATAAACGAGCTAATTGGTAGGATAGATTTTGGAATGACGCACCACAGGCTTCAACATATCTATCTGGCGTAATCGAATGCAAGTCCCCAACTGTTACCGTGACCTTATGCCTCTCACCACCCCTCTCGACAAGTAGTTCCACATCTTTCCCCACCGACGAGTCAAAGATTTCATCGACGCGCACAAATTTCGAAATAGGTTCGTTATTGATAGACAATAAACAATCGCCTTCTTCAATGAGACCATCAGAAGGGCCCTCTGGTAACACGGTCTCTGCAACTAAGAGACCAATTGTTGAAGGGAAAGTTTTTCTGGCACGATTCTCTGCCTCATCCGACAGCCCCAAACGTTTGCACTCATCAAACGGCTTCAAGAACCATTGGACTTGTATTGTACCTCTCGTGATTGGCTTATTTTGCTGAATACATTTCAAGGCTCGCAACCCTCTATACAGAGGCAAAAAAAAATCTGTGGAAGATTCACTGCTACCACCAGCTTGTAATGCAACCACATGTCCATCAATATTGACTACCGGCGACCCACTTGAACCTCCAGATGCACTAGCAGCCGCTTGGATATACTCAGTGTTGAAATCATTATACGTTAAATCACCATAGTCGGGGGCATTTCTATCAATTCTACTAATAAACCCAGCAAGAATACTTAATTTCTCCCCTGCGTCGTTACCGATAACTCTGATTTCACTTCCAACTTTGGCAGCTTCTGGACTTAACTTCAAATCATTAACCTTCATATGCTTGATTGCTTTTGGATCAAATTTCAAAAACCCAAAGTCATGTACTGGATCCCTATAAATTGGTCGAACGTTGCATTCTTCATGATTATCAAAAACCGCATAACCTGTAAAGGGACCTGGTCCAACAACATGCCGATTTGTCATGATGATACCTTGCTCAGCGTCAACGATAAATCCTGTAGCTTCACTGACAATCGCCGGATCAGTATCAAAACTGGCCACTTGGGCGAATTGAATAGCGACAACGCATTGGACGACTTTTTCAATAGTCTTTTGCCATTCTGCAGACTCCATACCACTACTGCTGATCATCAGTTCTGGCTTGTGGCTGATAGATTCTCGACGTCCTGATCCTATTATCTCCTCCGATCCATTTTCAACTTCAGATTGGTCGATCTCCATTGACCCCCGTTGTTGTCGTGGACCCTCATTATCCGGGTGAAATCTTTTCCCACCATTACCGTTTGTTGATGGTATATTTTGATACCGTTCGGGGGAAGTCGAAGCTCTCCGTTTGGACATTATGTAATTCGGTAATACTCTCCTCGTATTATATGTTGAAATATTTTTAAACAGAATGGGTCGCCCTTTCCAGGGAAATACTCTTTTCAACGCAAAAATGGTGATCTAAGCCTATCGGGGAAGTGCGCCCTATCTTTTTATGCTGCTTGTTATTTGAATCCGGAAACTTATTAGAGTGAGAGCACTCTATTGTTATTTGTAGTTCCTCTTATTACCGGTAAATAGAAAAAAAAAAAAAAATAAAAGAAAAATTCAAGTCCGCACAGCTCCGTGGCTACTTGATATAAAAAACCTCCCAAAAATTATCACAGCCTCACGACAGGCTCAGAAAAAAATAAAAATCATTTATGACCTCATACTTTGGCCGAACATCCCTGTTCATGGCACGTTTCCCCACGCAAATTAGGTGAATGAGATATGCATGCATAATCGCCTTGCATTACCAGATTATGGGAAATTGGATTGAATAGTGGTCAGCTGAAGGTATTTGACATAATTGTTATTTTCATAGGAATCCATCGTGTGACGAACAGCGGGCTGGACGAAACCAGCTGACTATGCATAGAACCAGCGTCACCATAATACATAAAATACATGGGCTTTGCGGGCTTATGAAGTGGTTTCCCGCCACTTGCGAGACTAATTGTTGTTGATATTTGTATAGTGCTTAGCTCAACCGGTAAAGGTATTTTGACAGGAGCATTGAGCTGTGAGCTACTAACCAAGGCATTCTGCTGGGACCATTATGACGTCCGTTGCAGTCTCATTGACTTCTCTTTTAATATCCACACAAAGTCTTTGGTTATTAATTGAAAGGTCGAGATGCTTTAAACTTCTGCTCTGAAATGCGAGCGATTCCGCTAGGCATCCCATTGATTCGTATTTCGGACACACTGTGCCGAAACAGTATATCTTGAGAAACTTCAATTCTTTCAACAGTCGAAGATCAATCAGGCGGAGATCCACTTTGTCAGTTCCAAAATACTTGATCTGTATGACGAGCTGCTTCAGGACCATGGAGGACAAAATATCCGGATACGATGTTACCATGGTTTTCCAATCCTCCCACTGCAGTTCCAGAGATTCCAAGTTGCCGAGAAACTTTTTTATCAATGTGGGATTGGCGGAAAATAATTCAGTTGAATGAATTTCTAGTATCACTTTTTGTAACTCTGGAAAACTAAATGTGTTTAAAAACCATTCAGGCATCTCATAATCGATTTTAAGCCATTTTACTGGCCATTCAATGGGTGTATTGAGTTGGGGCAAGATGCAAAAACTGTGGTTGCGAAGTATGCATCCCTCAATTGGGATAGTTGTGAAGTCAATTATTTGTTGTGGGGTGGAAAACGTCACTGACAGCCCTTTCAAGTCTAGTTCCGATATTCTTGACGGCTTCAAGAATTTGATAAACCTGTCACAGTCACAGGTAAAATTGACTCCGTCTGAGTAAAGATTAATATGCCTCAGTTGATGCATCTCTTGAAATTTTATTTGAAAATTGGCTTTTTCTAAAAAGAACATATTCATCGACAAGTTTGTGAAGCCAGTTCCCAGAGTCATCTGTTCCAACTCAGTCGCATTGGCTATCTCTGGTGGATTGTAATTGTACAGTGTTTCTTCGTTAGGGTATCGTATTGTCAACTTTGCATCAAACTGGAGAGATGAACTGTGTACTTGACTTATAATGTCTCCCATGACATGGGTATCATTGCGGGTCAAGTCCTCGCTTATCGGCTCAATAATGAGGTCGAATATTTTCGGTCCTTTTGTGCGTAACCTGAAGGCTTTGAGGCATAGTTCTAGGATCCGTGGCGCTTCCGTATAATCACTTCCCCTTAAATGTATTTTGACTGTTTCCATCGTGCGAAGCCAGTATTCCAATCCGTAGTCTCTTTGTTGCTCAAAGTGTCTCGTAGACAGCAAACTTTCGTAGCCTGCGCAAATAATCCTCGTTTCATTAATTTGGCGACCGCGATCATGACAATCCTGCATTCCAATCACTAGCTGGCTGTCTATCAGAACCAGCTCCGATAGGGTTGAACAAGTACACCTGAGTGAGATAAGTGTAGGATTGGTGCAAAACTGAGCTATTTTGATCCAAAGTTCTATCGGAAATGTCATGCTGAAATTTCATATACCTCGCAATGTGGAGAGTGTGGTTATGTTAGCTATGGTTAAGTCTGCCCTCACAATGTATCGAGTTTAACACAAGACTCGATCTGATCAAGTTCTTATCTTTGTGGTGTTCGTAATAATTCTTTATCATATTTGTGGTGGTCTTATCAACGCAGCCAAAGTCCCAAAGACCCTCTACAGCTTATCTTTTTTTCTTGAAGACGTACCATCATGCCGTTAATTCAAGACTTGGGCACAACAGCACAACAGGCCCGTGCGAATAATATATACTCCACGTTCAATGACATTCAACAGCAGATGGCGGGTGGTACTGGCTCATCCAATAGCGGACGAAAACGGGCAGCACATGGCAATTTCGTAGCTGATTCATCATCTCAATTGCGTGCGCTTAACAGACGATTAGCCGAATTGGATAGAGAAAATTATCATGAAAATGTCAAAATTGAAATCCCCAAATTAGACCTGAACCCAGAATCTAAAGATAAGTTACCAAAAGGTGGGGCAGCCAACAGAGCGGGCGTGTCGGTGAATTCTCGAAGAATTTTAGCTTCGCGTAAGACGTTAGCAAACCATCTTGACGATGATTCGAACTCTGCAAAAACGTATCTCAATGCGGCCACTGAGCCGCCGATATATCCGCCTCGAAAGCTCTGTTCTATTTGTGGCTATTGGGGCAAGCTGACATGTATAAAATGTGGTGCTAAATATTGCGGTGGACACTGTGAAGCTACCCATAAGGAAACTCGTTGTCTGAAATACTATTCCTAAAAACTTACAGCCAAACGGGGAATTACGATGCTCATATTTATTATTGGTCTGCGATGCTGCTATACACTTCGGCTCGCCATGCTTTATAGTTTTCAATTTTTTTGGGGTTGGTGAAGCAGAAGGCACCAGTAATCATATTTCCTATGCCACTGGAATGCTTATTGCCCATATTCGACTTTCTGCTGTTCATTCCAGGCGCAGCGATTTGACGAACCCAACTCTGATCGCCGACAATCTTGTCGGCCCATATCACCCATTCCTCTACCTTATCTATATTAGCATGAGGGACAGAATGACTGATTTTCTTCGTGAAGGGAATTTTGGCGTTGTCTAATTCTGGTTGTGCTTTAGTTGCAATCACATAAATAAGTCCACATAATAATCCCCATCGATCTTTCACCAAATTGTTATACTGTTTGTAGCCATATGCAATGGCGTCTAATGCGTCAATTCCAACTCCTAAGCGTGAACATACCAGTTCAATATCCTCTGCTCTGGGGTCAGTAGATTTGGGACCTCCTCTCTGACGTTTAGAGGGCGACGGAGTTGCGGCCGGAGATGCATTAGTAGATATGATTTTTCGCTTTGTAGGACTTGGTGTAGGTGTTGCTTGTAGCTGAACAACCCGATTCTTGCTCGGTGTCTTTACCGGAGAGGGCTGGTTAGATTGGCTTTGTTGCGACATTAATTCCTTTCGAAAGATCGTCAACAGTTTATTATAGGTCTTTAACGGAACTGGTGCAGCTCTTGTGTTTGGTATCGGTAATGAGAGCTTGTCAGAGTATTTTTCAACTGCCAAATGAACGCATAGAACGTGTCGGGCGGGCTCTTCCTCTGGTTTCAAGGTTGAAATTTTGTGCCGCGACTGCAAGACGAAATTTTGTGCTGTCTCACCAACTTCTGGTGGGATATCCTCTAACGATGGAAGCACATTCTTCAAAGCTGTCTGTATCATTAGCTTTTCACTCATTTTTTATCAAGGTTCTTAGAATATGCCTTCCTCAAATTAAGAATCTGAGAAAGTCACCACAATCAATTGATGAGGCGCGTCGTGCGCGCGTTTTCTCGTCACCATGGAGACGGGGCTTAGTAGATATCGTTTTATTGCGTCCTTAAGCCATGGCAAACGCAGTCACTTAGTATAATAAAAAAAAGTGTTGAATTTACGGTGTTTGGTGTTCGTAAGAATATGTGCAAGCCGCGAGTTTTTTCTATATAATGTTGAAGCTAGGTATGCAATCGCAATGGAGAATGGTAAGCCGTGTCAATTTTGATGTTAGTGTATCTCGAATTGTTGTATGCACACGGAGTCCATCGAGCAATTTTTCTATGCATATTTATATTAAAAATCAGACAAACCGACGCACTTTCACGTTCAGCATGCATACAAATATTTACGAAATGCTACCGGTATGTTGCCCAAGGATTTGTAACAAGCAAATACGGATACTGTTAACAGCCATGACTTCGGACTGATACCTTTTTAGAATTTCTGTAATTTATTCACCACATATGCATACACTTTCAACCCTTCTGGAAGTACTGGTATTTATAGAATATCTTTTAAAACGGTTATCCTTAGCGGTTCGAGCAGATGGTTACGATTCAACTTTCTCGTTCACCTAGCATCTTTCCAGCTTGAGTCTATGCATATGTGCATATGCATAGGCCATATTATGGCATAGTATCGCCAGTTTGCAGAAGCATTGATTGACTGCATATGCATATGCCACTTCTGATCCATATGCATATGAATGGCTATATATATGTTTGGATTGAAAAATAAAATATGCATAGCTTTGATCATGAACTCATCACCCGCATATATATGCAGATATACCGATAGCTCTCAAGCGCTATAGCCAGCTGGCTAGCGCTATATATATATATATATATATGCGTACGTACACCCGAGCTCTCGATATCGAGCCTCATCGTTGCCATGGCAACTAGATGAAAAAGTGCAAAATCGGCTATATGCACATTAGCTATCGTCCAATTGCAACGCCGCACATATGCATACCTCCCAACAATTGCAACGGTACCGGCGATCGTCGCGCAAAGCGCCAATCAAATCGTCTGCCCTTGAACCTCAAGCTCGCATCATCACTTTTTAACATCTATCCGAAATTGTGCAGCTGTCGTCCTTATCGATTACGTATTGCATGCTAACTCGCTGAGCCGTAGGAGAATCGAACCCCTGTCACCTGCTTGGAAGGCAAGTATGATAACCACTACACTAACGGCCCGCGTCAATATAGCGCTAAATTAGGATAATTCGCCCGCGAAGAAACTAAACGGCTCCCCCCGCCGATTGTTGCCTCCGCAGGCAGCAGTTCCTTCTTCGAAACAGCTGGAGTTACGCTATAAGCAGGTGCGTGCTCGGAATTTGATGTGCGAATTGCAGTCTGACGACGGTACAATTCTCACCGACACCCCTCAATTCCTGCAAGCGGCTACCACTTTCTA
The DNA here is from genome assembly GCA_030570055.1 of Blastobotrys chiropterorum. Classification (NCBI taxonomy): domain Eukaryota; kingdom Fungi; phylum Ascomycota; class Dipodascomycetes; order Dipodascales; family Trichomonascaceae; genus Blastobotrys; species Blastobotrys chiropterorum. Next base: position 33,429 of record JAJLUK010000120.1, read on the forward strand.
TTCGGCTCTTTACTCCCCGTTGGCTTCTTCTGCATCTGATTGTGATAAGGTGCTATCCTTTGTTCCCCCCACTCAAGTCCTTACTCCTGCAGAAGCAGAAGCTCTAGAGTCCCCACTCACTCAATCGGAGTTTTTCGCTGCGATACGTCAACTTCGTTCTGGAACCTCACCAGGTCCGGATGGGCTTACTGCTGATTTCTATAAAGCGTTTTCCACGTATATGGCACCGGCAGTTATGGATTCTGCCAATGCCTCGCTTTCTGCGGAAAACTTGCCTGCGTCCCAGAATGAAGTTATTATCAAACTCCTGCCAA
>JAJLUK010000121.1:0-16683 GCA_030570055.1 Blastobotrys chiropterorum
GGGTTTACACTAAACATGAAGGCGTGGTCGCGAGCTCGTGAACTATTGAGACACGGTTCTCGTAGACAGAGAAAAAGCAGAACGACTGGAAAACACACTCTCCGCTCCGCGGAGCTACCTTTTTTGCTTCTTTTTCGGAGAAAAAAAGAAGCCGCCGGAGGCACATCAACCGCCTCTTTGCCACATCTCCGCCTACACACTATCTTGGCTATTTCAAAGCCCGCACTAGGTCAACCCTCCGGAGGGTGTATTTCATTTAATATATAAATTAAACAAAGAATTGGTCTTGCTTGTTGGCGCCGTCGTGGGGCGAGAACTCAACCTCCTCCTTGAGGCTGAGGCGGAGCAGCTCCTTGAAGCGCTGGCCAATCTGGCGAATGGCGTCCTGGGGCTTGGTGTCCGAGGTCCAGATGTTGACTCGGATGCCAATCTTACGCACGTTGATGAAGATGCCGTTGATGAGCTCCTCCTTGTCGTTGTCGAGCGTACCGCCAATGACGCCCAAAAGCACCTTGAGCCACGCCTCGTCACCGGTGATGGGGCGCTGGCCGTCCGGACCCGCGGCCAGGTGTCTGTTTTTGTTTGGAATCACGTAGATGAGACGGCCGCCCTTGCCGTTGGCAGCGTCTTCCCACTCTGGCCGGATCCCGTCCTTGAAGAACGAGTAGTCCGACTTGAGCTGCAGCTCCTCAATCTTGGGGATCGAGTTGAACGCGCCCCAGAACTCCTCCACCGTCGACACGGTCACAATCTGCTTGAGCAGGTTCTTCCAGTCCTCGCCCTGCTGGTTGGGCTTGGTGTACCACAGCGTCCATCGGTGGCTCAGCGGGTGCGTCACGCTGAAGTCTTCCGTCGACTTGAGCACCGTGGGCGACACCCCGTCGCCGCCTTCGTTCAAGCTGAGGTCCTCTACTTGCTTGGCCACTGATTCCGTCATGTCGTCGTCTATGGTCTGGTGGGTTCAAATTTTTGCGTGGGTCCGAAAAAAAAAAAAATAATATAAACTATCTTCTGTGCGCTTCGCTTCCTCCCATCGGCGGCCCGCCGACGTCACAACCTGACAACCTCCCGATCATCACTCACGGTGCCCGTGGGTGAAAGCTAGACGGTAGGGGGGGATGTGTAGCCTCCGGCGGCTTCTTTTTTTCTCCGAAAAAGAAGCAAAAAAAGGTGGCTCCGCTTCGCGGAGAGTGGCCAGTGCTTTTGCTTCTTTTCTAGAAAAGAAGGCCGCCCGCAGGGCATACTCACCCCCCCAGATGTCCTAGGGGTTGTGTAGCCTCCGGCGGCTTCTTTTTTTCTCCGAAAAAGAAGCAAAAAAAGGTAGCTCTGCGAGGCCATTGATCAGTGCCACTTGCAGAGTGTAGCAACTCCAGTGGTCCCGAGACGTTGTGGTGTATCTGTGGAGACTTCATTCTCTTTGAAAGGGACCAAGGCTTATTCTGCGACGCAATTGAGCTGTCTTTTTGCCGTCTGTATAAGACACGCCGCATCTACCGTATACACGTCGTCCAGAGACTTCTTTCTCCGAAGAGACGATAAAAGGGTATGCATAGTTCGGCGAGGTCAGTGCTTTTGCTTCGTTTCTAGAAAAGAAGGCCGCTCGCAGGGCACACTCCCACCTCCGGAGGGTCCTGGTGTAGCCTCCGGCGGCTTCTTTTTTCTCCGAAAAGAAGCAAAAAAGGTAGCTCCGCTTCGCGGAGAGTGTGCAGATCTGTGCTTTTGCTTCTTTTCTAGAAAAGAAGGCCACCCGCAGGGCATACTCCCCTCCAGCGGTCGTCATTAGCGCTCCCACAGAGTTACTTGCTCTGGAAACGCCCGATAAAGCTGTTGCGTCGATAGCAGAGAAGGGACTCGACCAATGTCACTCCGTCACAAGCGCACAGAGAGAAGAATTGGTGTCTGAAGACTGTAGTGTGGAGTGGACGAATTGACCAATAGTCCTCCATCACTAGTACACAGGGACAAGAATTGTGTCCGGAGACTGCGGTGGCTGTGTGTGCACAAGATCGGGTGACTGACGGTTCTTATCGCCAGAAACAGCGGCATATATCTCTCGCTGGAATCGTTAGACGCTGCATCGTACTGAGAAAATTGTCCGAGGACTGCGGCTAGTGTGTGCAGGATGTCCTGAAACCAGTGAGAGACGTGCCACCGTCTCTGGAGAAGAAAAAAAAGGCAGGAAAGGGTGGGAAAGGGCCTCTTTTATAGTTTAAAATTAGACGCCCATCCGTAAATAATATTTCCCAAAGCGGAACACCGTTATCTTGCTCGCGCAGACAACGTGCGGCTTGCTCAGTGAGCTGGTGCTTTTGGAGGGCCTCCCGCAGGGCATAGCAACCGCAGAGATCATAGTAGTTGCCTCCGACAGCTTCTTTTTCTCTGAACAAGAAGCAAAAAAACGGTAGTTCTGCCATATGCCACTAGCCTACGCCGAGGATAACGTGCTTCCATTCCTTCGACTCAACACAATAATAACCCAAACTGACTCTGCATTACCCATCCAGAAGCACTGACCAGTGCTTTTGCTTCTTTTCTAGAAAAGAAGGCCGCCCGCAGGGCACACCACACCGCCGGAGGGTTGTGTAGCCTCCGGCGGCTACTTTTTTTCTCCGAAAAAGAAGGCCGCCCGCAGGGCATACTCACCCCCCGATGTCCTAGGGGGTGTGTAGCCTCCGGCGGCTTCTTTTTTTCTCCGAAAAAGAAGCAAAAAAAGGTAGCTCCGCTTCGCGGAGAGTGGCCAGTGCTTTTGCTTCTTTTAAAAGAAGGCCGCCCGCAGGGCACACCCATCCCCCCGGACCTTTGGGCCATCGCTTTTGCTCTTGCTTCCGCAGCGCGGAGATGCGCTCCCGGAAGTCAGTTGCCGCCACCGGACGCTTCCTGCTCCTTACGGAAACAGAGCCACTGCTAAACTGCGACGAGACAGCTCCTGCCTTTGTTGGATGTCTGACCGGCGCTGAGCTCTGCGCACAAGTCTGGTTTCCGCTTTTGGCGCCGCACGTGACCTGGAAAATATTATCGTGCGGCTGCTCCGCGGGAGAAAAAAAATTAAATAACCGTTATCCACCACCCACCGGTTAAAACGAACCGTTTCTCCTCTTTCTCCTCCTCCGCAGGTCCGTGCTGGGCTTTTATCCGCCCCCGTGGGGAAAAGAATGCAGCGTATATGCAGCACTGCTGCAGAACCGAGAGCGCTCAATGGACAAAATCCCGCTCCCTCAGCCTCGCCTCGGCGTGGCACGACCAGGGTTCGTAAAGGTCTTGGCTGAGGCCGTTCCAGATGCGGCCTCTCCCCAATCGGGAGACTCCTTCCCGCATTGGGTGCGTCCAGTCACAATGCTTGTCTGGCCCACCCTCTGTGGCCTGATAAGCGGGGCCCACTCAAATATTAACCAATCCGGCCACTTTCGGCGTTTTCCCGGCTTTCGCGTGCGCGCACGCGCGCAGAACCCTCCCTCAAGCCGCGTGCGGCTTGGGAGATTCAAATTTTTTTTTTTTTAATTAAACGCAGTCCTCACCGGTGCCGAGGAGGTTGGGACGAAAGGGGTGTACACTCACCCATCATCAGCATCAATCAAACACACACACAGTACTATGGGAGGAGCGGTGAGCAAATACGGGGCTGCCGTGGCCAGCATGCTGCCGGTGCTGGCCGGACTGGTGGTCTACGGCATTTACAAGTTCCAGCGCTCGCTCATCTATCCGTCCGGGTTCCCAGAGGGCAGCCGCGATAGCGTCGACACACCGGCCAGCTTCGATATGCCCTTCGAGGACGTGACCATTGAAACGTCCGATCATGAACGGCTGCGGGCCTATGTCATGCTGCAGGACCGAGCCCACGACACATACACCAACAAAACCGTGCTCATGCTGTGCCCCAATGCCGGCAACATGGGCCACAGCCTGCCCATCGCAGAGCAGTTCTACAAGAAGATGCGCTACAACGTGGTCGTCTTCTCCTATCGCGGCTACGGCCTCTCCACTGGCACCGCGTCGGAACATGGCATCAAGCTCGACTGTCATGCCGTGCTCGACTATTTGAATAATCACAAACAAATCTCCGCAAGTCACGTGATCATCTATGGCCGCAGCCTAGGCGGAGCAGTGGGCATCTACATGAGCTCGCTGCCGAGTGCGCATTTTTCCGGGCTGGTGCTGGAAAACACGTTCCTGTCCATCCCCAAGCTCATCCCGAGCGTGCTGCCGCTGCTGACGCCCGTGTCGTTCCTGTGCACGGAGCAATGGGACTCGGAGACGCTCATCAAGAGCCTGCCCAGCGACCTGCCCGTGCTCTTCCTCGGCGGCAAGCGCGACGAGCTCGTGCCCAACTCGCATCTGCGCCGACTCCACGAGCTCTGTCCCGCCGACGTCAAGGAGCTCGTCGAGTTTGACAACGGCACCCACAACGACACAATCATCCAGCCCACCTACTGGTCGCATGTCTACCGGTTCGTGCGCTCGCTGGCCCCAGAGTAGTAGCTGACGTAGACCCACCCCCAATTGAGACCCCTTTTTGAACTGGGGCGTGTAGCCTCCGGCGGCTTCTTTTTTCTCCGAAAAGAAGCAAAAAAGGTAGCTCTGCGAGGCCAATTGGCAGTGCTTTTGCTTCTTTTCTAGAAAAGAAGGCCGCCCGCAGGGCAGACCACTCCGCCGGAGGGTTGTGTAGCCTCCGGCGGCTTCTTTTTTCTCCGAAAAGAAGCAAAAAAGGTAGCTCTGCGAGGCCAATTGGCAGTGCTTTTGCTTCTTTTCTAGAAAAGAAGGCCGCCCGCATACACCCACCCTAGCCCTACGGGGATTCGTAGCCTCCGGTGGCTAAAGAGCCAGCGCTCCGCAGAGCACACCCGCCAAGCGACCTGTGGACGGCCCCGAAGAGGTCCGTTTTGTCCCAAACCAGAGATAAAGGGCAGCAGCAGCCACTCGACCCGACCCGTCAGGGCTTCGCTTCTGGAGACGCACACAAGGGACCTCAGGAACCCAATTGCCACGGGAGCCCAGAGCCGGTGTGAGTCTTGGTCAGACTCGGGGCAATGGGACCGCAACTGGCGGGTTATCCGAACCAGCCAGCGTCTTGGAGTCAGACCTGAGCCACGCAGGGCTGAGATCGATTTGGGGCAAAATTGCGAAAACGGGGTCATGTGACCTGCGGAAAAAGCAACGACCAGACAGTGTTTGTTTTAGAGCGCGGACCAGGTGGGTGCGCTCGAGCCAGTGGTGGCGCGATCAACGGTGTGCATCATCGCGGGCACGCTACCTACCCACGGGGCAGGTGAGGACGAGAGGAGGGTGCTGGAGCGTGGACAGAGAGGGGTGGGGAGGAGAGAGAGAGAGAGAGAGAGAGAGTGTGTGTGTGTGTGTGTGTGTGGTAGGAGGTGTCGTCCAGAATAACAGCACCACCGTGGCAACCGACGGTTGGGGCAACGTTTCTTTTTGGACCCTAACCCGCACGGCTTTTTTCTTGTCTCTCCCAAAGCTCGGAGCAGCATTTACCCTGCCGACGACGCACGTTGCTTTTTGCGGGCCCTTTTCTTTTTCGAGGCGACCCCCTCCCTCTGGCGGGGATCGGCCGCAGAGATATAAGTAGATACCGGGTCGTCGCTTTCTGAGGCCCTCCCACACCGCTGCCCACAATGAACATCAACGCAGACCAGCTGGAGCCTGCCAGCCTGTTCCAGGACTACACGTACGACATCCAATTGAGCCAGCCCGCCGACTACGCCGGGTTCGACTTTTCCCACTACTATCCGGTGTACGACTCGGACCTGGCCCAGGCGACTGCTGCCGCTACTGCCACCACTCCCACTATTACTAACGCTACTAACGACTCTCCGCCGCCGACCACCTCCACGGCCCTCCACCACCAGCATCACTCGTCCTTCGACGCCGCCCACCCATACTACAGCAACAGTGCGGCCGACACTCGCCGGTCCAGTGTCACGTCCACGGGCTCGTCGACGTCGCTCAGCAAGAGCAAGTCCCCGAAGCCAAAGTTCTCGCCCGAGGACGACAGCCTCCTCATCGACCTCAAGGAGAACCGCAAGATGACGTGGCGGCAGATTGCAGAGCATTTTGACGGCCGCACCGCGGGGGCCCTCCAGGTCCGCTACTGCACAAAGCTCAAGACCCGCTCCGGGTCCTGGACCGACCAGGACATGCACGGCCTCAAGAAGGCCCTCCAGGACTACGAGACGGAGCGGTGGAACATCATCGCCCAGAAGCTCGGCAACAAGTTCACGCCCCAGGCCTGTCGCGAGAAAAGCAAGCTGCTCATGATAGACGACGACCCGCTCCTCCAAGACCCCCCTTCTTCTGTACAGTAATTAATATTAATCTCCTCCAGCCATAATCCTCTCTCTCTCTCTCTCTTCCCAAACGGAAGCCGACCCCCTCCCCGCATGCGTCTGCGCTGCGCGCTGCGGGGCCCTGGGTTTCCCAAAACGGCACTGTGCCGATCGCTGCCGTTTGCAGACTCGCTCCTCATCGACTCCCAGACACCCGTTCCATCCTCGCCACCGTCTCAGCGTGGTCCCCCCCCCCCAAATATGCTCCCATAATAACGTGTACAAAAATGTCTGCCCAGGTTTCTGCCCAAAGCTGTGCTCAAGCTCCTCCTCACCCCACCGGACGACCGATCCCCGTATCTGCTCGGACTTTCCTGTGGTCATCATGCACGCTCGAAAAACCTGGGGTAGCGCTTTTATGTGTGCCAAGACTCCGGTGTGCGCTTCTTCCTTCCGTTATCTTCCTGCGCCCATTTTGTCGCACGTTTGTCTCACCTTGCGCCGCAGGACGTGGGGCGGCGGGAGTATATTATGTGCGGTCGCAAATGGGGGCCGTAATGGCCACGATAGCCGAGATCAGCGCTGGAATAGTGGCAGTAATAAATGGACGGTTGTGCTGGTTCTCTGGTGCATGCTGTGCACACAGGACGGGCGGTCTAGCATTGCTCCGGGTATCTGCGATCATGGGTGCGGCTCGGGACCGTTGTTGGTGGTGGTGTGCACGCGTGATTGGTGGCTGCAGCGGTCGCCGTGATTGGTGGGCTACGATGCGCTCTCTCGGTGCGGCGTGTGGTGAACGGCGTCCACGAGTCATCGCGCCCCGCACGTGACGATCGTTTCCCCGTCGGGGCGCCGATCAAACGTCACCGGCGATCCATGACGATGAGCGCTGACAAGGAGTCCCCGGACTGGCGGTACAGCAGCAGCAGCAGCAGTCGGGGCTCGCGTCCGCCGACGCCCCGAAGTGGAGGCGGCCGCGTTGTGGGCGACGATGGTGGTGTGGCGGTGCGGTGGCTACACCGCCGGAGGCTTTTAGGGGGAGGGTGTAGCCTCCGAAAAGAAGCAAAAAAGGTAGCTCTGCGAGGCGGATAGGCAGTGCTTTTGCTTCTTTTCTGGAAAAGAAGGCCGCCCGCAGGGCAGACCACACCGCCGGAGGGTTGTGGATCTAGGGGGTTGGTGGTAGCCTCCGGCGGCTTCTTTTTTCTCCGAAAAGAAGCAAAAAAGGTAGCTCTGCGAGGCCATTGGCCAGTGCTTTTGCTTCTTTTCTAGAAAAGAAGGCCGCCCGCAGGGCATACTCATCCGCCGGAGGCTTCTAGGGGGTTGGTGGTCGCCTCCGGCGGCTTCTTTTTTCTCCGAAAAGAAGCAAAAAAGGTAGCTCCGCTGCGCGGAGGCGTCTTTTCTCGAAAAGAAGGCTGCCCGCACGGCACACCCATCCGCCCTTCCAGACCCTAGAGGGTCGGAGAGCTGAGTGATTCTGAGTCCTCTCAGAACGGAGGCAGAAAGCCACGGGCCGCCGCACGTCGGCTGCAGTGCTCCGTTTTGGGAAATATTATTTGGAGGGCGTCTAATTCTAAACTATAAAAGGAGGCCCCTTCCCACCCTTTTTGCCTTTTTTTTCTCCTCTTCAGAGGCGGTGGCCCGTCTCTCACTGGTCTCAGGACATCCTGCACACACTAGCCGCAGTCTTCGGACACTTTCTCAGTACGATGCAGCGTCCAACGGTTCCAGTGAGAGATATATGCCGCTGTCTCTGGCGATAGCAGTCACCGACCTTCCCCATCATGTGCGCACACAGCGCCACAGTCTTCGGACACCAATTCTTGTCCCTGTGCACTGGTGATGGAGGTCATCGGCTCAATTCGCACCCTCACCCTGCCCCTTTGGCCGCATCCCCCTACTCCTCGACTGAGCCGTTGGCCATCCCCATTGTGTGCACACACAGCCGCAGCCGTCTTCGGACACCAATTCTTGTCCCTGTGCACCTGTGAGGAGGTCCTTGGCTCCGGTCATTTTCCCCACACGTCTGGCCACACCGATACTTTGTTCGACTAGTGCTAGTGCACTAGACGGGACAGCTATCGAATTGAACCTAAGCCACCCTTGTCCCTGGAAGATGGAGAGCTTCTATCATTCATCAGGAACTGTGTGGTTCATGTCGTTCGCATCAGAACCCTCCGGCGGTCTAGTGCCTCCGGCGAAAAGAGCTCCGCTCTTTGGAGATTATGTGTCCCAGTGCTTTTGCTTCTTTTCTAGAAAAGAAGGCCGCCCGCAGGGCATACTAACCCCCCGGAGGGTTCTGGGTCCTATGGGGGCGAGTAGCCTCCGGCGGCTTCTTTTTTCTCCGAAAAGAAGCAAAAAAGGTAGCTCCGCTGCGCGGAGAGGTGTGTGCCCAGTGCTTTTGCTTCTTTTCTAGAAAAGAAGGCCGCCCGCAGGGCATACTCATCCGCCGGAGGGTTGTGGACCTAGGGGGTTGGTGGTAGCCTCCGGCGGCTTCTTTTTTCTCCGAAAAGAAGCAAAAAAGGTTGCTCTGCGAGGCCATTGGCCAGTGCTTTTGCTTCTTTTCTGGAAAAGAAGGCCGCCCGCAGGGCAGACCACACCGCCGGAGGGTTGTGGATCTAGGGGGTTGGTGGTTGCCTCCGGCGGCTTCTTTCGAAGGTACCAGCTGGCGTGTTGAGTGTGTGGTGAAAAGTGCTGCCGCAGTTCAATTCAGCCGTGACGCGGGTCAACTCGATGTGCCCAACTGTGCTCTTGAAAGATAGTCTGAAAGAGCTTCCTCATGAACCCCCAAGGGTTTGGGATCACGACCAAAGGGAGATTAGCTGTAGAGTTGAATGTGAGGCTGTATCGGCTGAAATAGAGCCGGCGTAGTGGAATATCGAGTTGCACGATAAGCTGGTTGGAATGGGGTTTATGCATACGAGAATGCAACGGAACTGTATCTACCATAACCATCTTGGAGAGGAACCGGCAATGGTGGCTGTGTACGTGGATGGCACTCGTGGGTGATTGGCGAAAGAACTGCGTAAAAACAAGAAGCAACGTGCGGCGGCCGGAGATGTTACGGACGCTAAATTCGTGGGAATGAAATTCACGCACGAGAATGGTAAAGTTACGGTATAAGGAGGAATGAACAACGTCTGAATGCATGTCCCTTTTCCTATGATAGATTGGTGCGTCGTCTTCAAGTCTTATTTGGTGCAATTTCAGATTTATAATCTGGGATATCAAAAGGGCCGGTGGTATTGCTCCTGCCGTGCACAAAAAAGATACTGTCCAAGGATCTGAAAAAACTGGGTTGGGCGTTCGATCAACTCTCGCCTGGCAAATTTGCAGTTTTGATCATGAACAGTCCCGACTTTCTAGATATGTGGAGCAGTCGTCCTCTTCGTCTCCATCAGATTTCTCCTGCTGTCAACTCGTTCATTGGGCCATCGTACCGTCACCTTTCACAGTTGTGCGCGGAAGTCGTATGCAACATTATGGCCAACTTTGTTTCCGCTGATACAGATCTTTCGGCGCTATTACCAAAATACACCAATATTAGAAGAGGTAGTAACCTTTGCACATGGCTGGATTAGCCATGTGCTCATGAGAAAGCAGTTTACACTTATCTCTTCTCCATTGCTTCGCTGAAAGCAACTCTACCCTCCTGTGAATGAATATGCCAAGCACTGCTTACCTGGGCGAATTTCTCACTGTGCCTCGCAGAGCCACCTTTTTTTGCTTCTTTTTCGGAGAAAAAAAGAAGCCGCCGGAGGCAACCGCCAACCCCCTAGGACCACAACCCTCCGGCGGATGCCTATGCCCTGCGGATGGCCAGAAGCAAAAGCACTGGTCAGTGGTCACGCAGGTCTCTGCATCCGTTATCAAGCAGGGTCAAAACTAAGCCGACACTTGAGCAATCTCAGTACTGTATATTGGAAAGCCCTGAGGAGGAGATCTTTTATCTCAAACGGACCAAGCATTATGTAATCACTTATACCAAAGAAAAGGTTGCATATGCAGACACAGACAACGATGGGGCCAAAATACACAGAGAGAACAGAAAGGGGGATGCGCTCACCTCCTTCATATAATTTCGATATAACAGCGTCGTTAGACATGCTCAGTTGAACCGAGTTCAGTGCACAACACGTCAAATGGTTGGTAAATTATTAGCCAAAAGATGTCTAGTGATGGCAACGTACTTATTAACATATCAGCTAATTTAGATGAAAAAGCTGCATATAGATTATCACATACCCTAATCCGATTCCGGGATGTGCTTGACAACAATTCTCACAACTCCCTGGTCAGATAACCTGCGTTTTACGATACCTCCCTATTATCCCATAACGAACGAAACATATCAAACGCCCCATCACTTCTCTAAAGGCCATATCAGAGACAGAACAGCCGTGTTATCGTTGGACACTGGTGATGTTATTGCTGATTGCCTTATTAAATCGCTCGCAAAAACAATTTTAGATATTCCCGGAGGTGGAAATGGGCGTGCCTTGTTTGAACGCTTGATACATCCACTGTTACCTTCATATCGTGGAATTGGCATCAAGTTTATGGCGTCATTTTCTATGGGCCCAAGCATTTGTAGAACCGAAAACTTCTCTTACTGCCTCCTATCATCCAATATATTCTGCTTCCACTGTAGATTGCTCAACTGCGAACGGAGTTGCCTCGGGGGGCTTCTTTTCTAGAAAAGAAGGCTGCCGGCAGGGCCTACGCCGTCAGCTGTCCTAGGGGGCTGGCGGTTGCCTCCGGCGGCTTCTTTTTTCTCCGAAAAGAAGCAAAAAAGGTAGCTCCGCTTCGCGGAGTATGTGTGGCCTACACATAGTGCTTTTGCTTTTTCTAGGGGCAAAGGCCATCAGTGATTTCATTATGTTCATACCCTACGTATATATGTGGTTAGATATGAATATGCATATTGTATGTTCATATCCCGGTCACGTGCGCGGGGCCGCGATGAGGGCGCTTAGAGTCAGTCTGGGAAGTATAAAAGGATTAAGGTTAGCCCCTTTTTCGCCCTTTCCTTTTCTTTCTTTTTTCTTTTTTTGTCTTCATCTGCGATGATGAGATATCTGATGGCCCTGTGCATGCATACATCCATCGCAGCTGCCAGTGCAGCCTAGTGCAGGGACTGAGGATCTACGAGATGCATATTTCCTGTAGGTTAGTGGTCCACGCCGTGTATGAAGCAGAGAGTCGCCATCACAGTTGCACACAGTCCGCTAGCGTTATCCCTGCTTCTATAGTCGCTCACGCTGTCGATTCGGCCGAGAACGCTTTTGCTTCTTTTCTGGAAAAGAAGGCCGCCGGCAGGGCAAAATACTACACGCCGCATTCCCTGCGGCTTGACACCGCCGCACTATTGGAATGCAAACGTTGCTGGGGCAACGAGGGTGTTGGGACCACGGACGGTTTGTAAACATAGAATAAAAAACCAATCAGGGGGAAGGAAAGAAGGTTCGAATCGATAAACAATGTCGACAGTGTCAGCCAGGAAGAAGCGAGGTGGGGCCAACACGCCCAGCAGCAGCGTTGCGTCGGGTCCTGTAGGGTCGCCTGCACCAGAGAGTGGTGGTGGAGCGGCACACACGGCCAGCACAGATGGGCGTCGCCGCCAGCAGAAACGTGACGACCAGATCCGAAAGAAGCTTGAATCGGAGCTGTCGAAACGACGAAATCAAGTCGGCAAACAGAAGCAGATGCGACGGCCGCCACCAGGTTCCGTTCTGTCGCTCAAGCCATCACCACCATTGACCATGAAGTACTCGACCACGATCCACGAGGCGGCACAGTTCATGTCGGCCAAGCGGGAGAACTGCGTGCTAGTGCTGGATGACGACGAGAGCATCTGCGGAGTGTTCACCGCTAAGGACCTAGCGTTTAAGGTGGTTGGATCTGGACTGGACGCAAAGTCCATGACTATCCAGGACATTATGACGAAGGATCCAATCTGCGCTCGAACTGACACCAGTGCCACGGACGCACTCAACCTGATGGTCAGCAAGGGCTTCCGCCATCTGCCAGTCATGGACGAGAACCAGAATGTGGCCGGTGTGCTGGACGTGACCAAGTGCTTTTTCGAGGCCATGCAGAAGCTCGAACGGGCCTACGAATCTTCCCGGAAGCTCTTTGATGCACTTGAAGGCGTGCAGTCTGAATTGGGCTCGTCTCAACCAGCACAGATCATTTCATATGTCGAGGCGCTCAAGCAGCAGACCGAAGGCCCCGATCTATCCTCCGTCTTGGGCGATAGCTCCAGCTCACCAGTTTTTGTGGACGTTCGAACCCCGGTGGCCGAGGCAGCGGCGCTCATGAAGCAGTACCGCACCACGGCGGTGCTGGTGACGGATAAAGACACCATCACAGGCATCTTCACTTCCAAGGACGTAGTCCTGCGGGTTATTGCCGCCGGATTAGATCCGAAAGTGTGCTCTGTGGTCCGGGTCATGACCCCACAGCCGGACTTTGCCCCGCAGTCAATGTCGATCCAATCTGCATTGCGCAAGATGCACGATGGCCATTACCTCAACCTGCCCGTGATGGGCGATGACAGTGAGGTGGTAGGCATCGTGGACGTACTGAAGCTGACCTATGCCACTCTCGAACAGATCGATGCCATGGGTCCCGGTGAGAATGGCGAGGGCCCCGCTTGGAACAAGTTTTGGCTGTCCTTAGATGGTGCCGATAGTGAATCTGTGCACTCTGACCAGCAGCAAGGTGGAAGCCAAGTGAATGCTCCGCAGACCCCTGTGTCTGAACGACGTTCCAATGTGCCAGATTTGGAAGTGCCATCTTCCCCACCAGAGGTATCGCCGCAGGAAATGGCACAATTCAACGTGGGCGCTGATGTCAGTCCAAACGACTCCATTTCTCGTCAGGGACAATACCCGCCGCAAAACCAAGTGGCCACTTCAGAGTTCTTCCCGGCCCCAATCTCATTTGCGTTCAAGTTTAAATCCCCCTCATCCAGAGTCCACAGAATCACCGTCACCACAGAAACATCGCTGTACGACTTTAGAACGAACATTTTGGAAAAACTGCTGGCCAACGAAGTCGAGACACTCGGTGGTGCTGGCCATGTTGAGGAGGAAAAACTCATCGAACAAGGGTTCGCCGTCAGCTATATTGATGATGAAGGTGACGCAGTCGCCATCACTACGCAGCAGGATATTGCCGACGCCATTACCATATCTAAAAAGTGTGGGCTTGAAAAGGCCGACTTGTTTATCCATCACCCAGATGAACAAGTGGAGAAGAAGCCCAGTCCTAAGGAGGTTGCGCAGCAGCAAGAAGAAGACCGTAGAGCACAACGAAAGGTTGAAGAGTATATCCCAGGAGTTCCAAACGATTTGCTTCTCCCAGCGGCACTCACTGCATTGGCTGCATCCATAGTCATTGCGTTTACTTTTAAACGATCCTGATACCACGCATGTAATTATAATATAACTGATTAGTTAGTAACCAGAGATTTGATTGATGCTGCCCAAAAATTGGAAATTGGTGTATGGGTCACTAAGAACCGGAAGACCTCAGTGCCTAATTGGAGAAAGGGAGGAATTGTGTAGGGCGAGTTTGACACTAACCGTTTGCGCTTACCTAAAAGCTGTATTCATCAAGTGATGCGCATCCGCCCAGATGACGTGCAAGGTGTAATGATATAAGACAATTTCTAGGGGCATCTCCGAGGAATAACGCATTAACGAGCGAGTATCCAATATAAATGCATTATGCGATGTCGAGTGTTCCAAAATGCCTGATGGTGTGAGTCTTACATATATGCATGACTTGGAATCACATGCAGGTCGTAAGATTGTTGTGTGCGATGTTTTATCTGTGCGTTCAGCTAAAATGCTGATTACTTGAGCTGAAACTCTCGCCGGTACCGAACCTTAAAATTCCTTAATGATCTCTCAAGTTTTATGTAGGTTTTAAGCTTGACGTTGATAGTATTATCAAAAAAGTTTCCAATTGGTTGGAAAACCTTATAGAACACAATAGCGTCGCTGATCTACGTTTCCTTGCTTTTTTTTTTTTTGGGGGGGGAAAGAGGGCAACCCTCCGGAGGGTGTATATGCGGTCGGTCTTCTTTTCTAGAAAAGAGGCAAAAGCACTGACAGGCAGATCCTCCGCACAGCGGTACTGTCATCAGTTCAGAGGGCAAATATCTAGCTCCAAGCTTAAAAAAAAAATGGGAAAAGTTTGCATTGATGCTTAATAGGCAAGAACGTCTACCAGTGCTGCTTGCTATCAAGTGACCTTTGCATAATATGAATGTTAAGGAAGCCCAAATAGAATTATCGATGCAATTGGACCAAGATGTGGCAGATACGTTGCTTACCTCTTCGAAATATTCGACAAGCTGGACAAGCCAAGCCCATCCTGGTACGCCTCAAGTGGAGACCATGTTCAGAAACTAATTGGACAACTCTTTAATGCTTCTGCTTCGTTTCGAGAAAAGAAATTGCGGGCAGTACATACACAGACCGACACAATATCGTCGACCTGTACAAAACAGACAAGAATAATTACATTTATATTTACAAGTAAAAACAGTCAGCCTACTCCAGAGCCTTGGAAAGGAGCTCTCTTTGTTGAGTCTGCTGTTGACGCTTGGCGTCACTGACCAGTGCTTTCCATTTGGTCTTGGCTTCCTTCTTCTCCTTATCTGCATCAACGAAAGAAACGTTACTACCCTCAAACTCCTTCTCGTTGAAATAAACTGCATCAGGACATTTCTCGTCAAACTGTCTTCCAACAACATTCTCTAGGTAGTATGATTGAATATCGGAGATGGTCTCTAGTCTACTCAGAACCACGTCCGGGATAGAAACCTTTAATTGGTCCACAATGGCCTTTGTGTAGTCAAATCTCAATTGAAGATCGTCTAGTCTGGTTTGCATAAAGTCGTCATTCTTTTGGGTTAATCGGGGTTCAACAATATTCGTATACTGTGTTTGCAATGCATTTTGTATAGTGTCCTCAGTTAGCTGTGGATTGGAGTATGTAATTGGCCATGGGGCACTTAGGTCGAACCCATTCTTCTCTTCGGACCATCGTTCCTCAAGTGATCGTGGCTTCCCAATTATCCGCAAGTTTTGCTTTTGTGGTTTACTAGCTGAAGACGACGCACTGGAAGATTCTTCAGCTTCACTGATCACTTCTGACGTCTTTTTGGGCTCTGCCGGCACGTTTCCGTCATCATCCCGTGGTTTGATCGAACGACGTCGCAGAAAGTCAAACAGATCGGCCCGATTAGCGCTCTGAGAGAACTGTCGCACCCTTAATGGTCTAATCACTCGAAGCTGTGTTCTGAGCATTTTTCCTTTCGGCTTCGGTGGTGAAAAATTGTGTGCTTGAATTTTTCAAAGTCCCACCGACCATCAACCACCACTCAGTTCACGGGGTTACCCGGAGTGCGGCGGCGCCCAATATCGTTTAGCTACCGTTAGAAAGCAGACGAGAGAATCACATCGGTAGATATGCTATTGATACATTATTTACTCGATGCTTGAATTCAATTGGAAAGAAGTTGAGGAAGGAATTGGGCTTTTCCTATAAGAGGGTTTTCCGGTGACGCAGGGTTACGATTACAATGTAGATTTGTACGATAACCATCATTTTTTTTGAGGGAGTGGGACGGTAACTGAAGTCGTTTGGCTCATTAGTGCTATAAAATTATGAATTCTCATAGAAGAAGAGAATGACCTCAGTTACGGTGTGTATCCTATTCGGAGGCTAATTTGGTCACAGCCCATGCGCTTAGGCGTCAGCCCTGGCTCAAAGGACGATGAGGTCCAGCAGACCACATTATGCTTATGCTTATGCGTATGCATATGCATTCCACATATGACATAGCTATGCCATAAATAAGTATGCATAGCAATGTGTAGCTATTCCTTATCAATGTACTGGGCCTATATAAATACAGATATGCACAACTGTTGTATAGACATGGAAAAGATTGACCTTCTCATAGGCTGGCTAGTCTCAGTTCAGATGCTTTGAAAGAGCTAAAATCATCGTAGAAAAATAATATGTCATACACATGAAATCAATGCATATGATCTTATAGAGATCATTGGAGTTGATAGCTAAGGCGCGGTATATTTTAGACTCGATAAGTAAAGTAACCTCTCATTGTACGATGTTCCCGATACGGCCGCAATTTTTTGTATAAACAGTAACACGGGTACCCAAGGAGATTGGAATAGTGTGAACCTGTTCTCTTTCGAGAATCTTTATATCCGTTCTCTCCGTTTCTAGGCCAAAAGTGACGTACTGGAATAAGTAAAACCAATTAATCCCCAAAACGCTTTGTGATAACGAAAGGATCAAATAAATACATGGCCCGTTGGCGCCAACCCTATATAAGTTGCGTACTCTTAGTGCCACTTTCACAACGGCA
>JAJLUK010000122.1:0-10880 GCA_030570055.1 Blastobotrys chiropterorum
TTTTTTTTTTTTTTTTTTTTTTTTTTTTTTTTTGTCAATCTTCAACCTGAATCACACGGACTATCTCTCCCAGTCAGTCTTTTTCTCTCTTTCTGATTACTGTGAACTTTTATCATCCAAATCCAGCGCGTAAAGATTATCCGGGTAACAGCGCGTATATCGCGTCTGCGCTGAGTAATCAGATGCTCAAATGTCGAAGCCTTTCTTTTGTTATTCTTTATTTATTTATTTATTTATTTATTTATTTATTTATTTTTGTGCTTTGGTTGTTGATATTTATTGATTTGATTTGACTCCTGTCAAAGCTGTTTTGATATTGTTTTTGCTTTAGTCAGACTCTTTGTTACATTTGGGATGAGGCTACAATATGCTATACTTGTGGGGTCGTACACAAATGTGGGTCTCGGAAAAACCATGTTACCATGGCAACCAACGGTGTACGTATCTGTGACCAATAAAGATAAACCTTTGAGAACTAATGTGGCAATTGCCATAAATACATGTATTTTCTATTTTAAAAGTATTCGATTGCCTCACCAATCTCTTTAATACTCTTGAGTCCTTCTACGTAGCCTTGTTTCCCTAATTTCCTGCCATATTGAACCTTCTTGTCAATTGGTAAGGAAATGAACCGCTTGATTAGCCCATAATCCAAAATCGCACGTCCTGACGTTTGCATTGCTCCATGAGACCGGTGCATTCTCGGGTTTAGACAGCAATTTTGCTCCTCCTTATCGATGATTTGTTGTTGAAGAACAAATAGCTTCCGATAGGAGCTTTCTGAAACTGGTACCAGCCCAACTAATGCACCATCGTCGCTGACTCCGAGTGGCATCAAATATTGCCCAGTTTTGTTTAGAGAGCTGCTATTCGCTTTCATTGGAATCATTACCATATCGCTGATGGTTCTGCCAGTGAAAAATTCAGACCTAATCAATAACCGTTGTCCCGATAAAGAAGTCGGATCCTCCGGCTCATATTGCAATAAATGTAGCCGTCGTTCAGTATCAGCAGATACAATATATAATGACTTGTCATGAACAGAAAATTCAGAGCTGGTGACTTCAATATCTCTCAAATCTTTAGACACAACGTTCATTCGATATGGCTCTTGTCCAAATCCGACTAACCAAACACTCTTCATTGCGTCTCCAAGGATTAGCAAGTTTTTCAAGCTCTTTGCCTCAGAGACATACACGCTCAAGTCAAGAAAAGCGACCGGGATGATCGAATTATCCTCTTGGATATTTCGGACAATTACTTTTTGTGCTTGTGAAACTAACAAGTGGCCTTCAACTTCGCATAACGCAGTCACTGCGCCCTTAACACCTTCTCTGGCCACCTCTTTGAACTTTCTACTTGTTTCGGGTCTACCTGGTTCTGGAACAACCTCAACAACTTCGTAAACATAGAATGTTCCCTTGGCGGCTAAATCTTCACCACGGAGAACGCTAGTGCCCAATGCGATAAATTCCTTTCTTCGTTTGGTCGATTCAGAAACCGTTAACCGAACAGATTTCACACACATGATAACTTCATTATCTTCAAAATCAACTTCATCGATAACGGTCCAGTTCAATGGCGAAACCACCTTGATAGATGACTTGTAAGATATCGCCTTTGGTAGCTCTTCAATTCTTCCTGGAACTGGAATAGAATCTTCATCAACATAATCAAACGGTATTTGCTCCTGTGTACCGACGAGGTAAACGCCGCCATCTTCATGATAAGTTATGCTGGTTATACTCTTGTTGAACGGAATCTGTTGAACTGGCAAGAGTTGGGAATAATCAATGTCACGATAAAGCTTGCCCATTCTAACGATTTCGCTGCTATTGGCGTACACAAACCCATTGTAAACGTTATCGGTATTGAAACTTGCAAATCCATAAATTGGCTCAGTAGTGAATTGGTGTATCCGTGGTGGGCCCTGTCGAGTTTTTGAAATTAAACATGGCACCTCTCCTGTCACGAATATACAGCTCATCCCACTCAGATCTGGCAAATGGATCATCCTACTCTTACTCAAATCAAAAAATTCAAGACCCTGCAACTTTAACATCGTCAGGTTTCCTTCGTTTACCGCCACTTTGTACATGCACAGTTCACCAGCCTTCGTAACCATAAATAAATACTCTTCCATGACCACCTCGTCACCTATTTTTTTCATCATTATTCGATCAAATTCAACCTTTTCCTGTGTATTCTCCTTTTGAAATGTTTCAGAATTGGAAAGAATATTTGGTACTCCGCTCAAACCATCCAGGCTAACCTTCAATGACGGCTCAGACACTGGAAATATCTATAAAACATGTCAGTCACACAAATTCAGCTATGATCGCAATAACAACACTCACCTCTATAATGTCGTCAGTAGTCAATAAGATACAAACCGACACGGATTTTTCATCTTCATCTTGAGATACATCGCTTGATCTTTTCCGCTTAACTCCCCTTTTGGAAATTCCAAGTTCAGAAAATACTGTTGTGGATGTAATTGTGGCACATTTTACACTACGTTTTGGTTGTTCGTAGACCACTTCTGCCGTCGCCTTGCCATTTTGTGGGTCGATCGACGCTTTGAAAAGAGAGTATTGCCCATTTTCCATCACGATCAATATATGGGAACCATCGATGCATACGGATTTGCACTGGGAGCCGAATTCAATAGGTTGAACTTTCGAGAATACAGCATCATAAATTAATGCTTTTTCTCTGCACACTTGGACAACAACTGAACCGCCACATGCAGTGCCCGCATCTATCGTGTCAACATTCGAGGCAAACGCAGCCTTCTTTTTTGTCACATCAACCAGTCGTTTGCCAATTTCATATAGTTTGCTTGTTTTGCCATTTGACGTCATCAGGTATGTGTCAGGGACACCAAAGTCTGTGCTCTCATCTCCGCTAAGTCTACTTTCCGGACCTAATGTCCATAGCTTCAAGCACCCCGGAAGTCTCAAATCGTTAAATACTCTTGGCTTGATCGACTTTTGGAATACTGATAATGAACCGGTGATACCAGAACCTGATGAACCGACAATGTCATACCCTTCCGAAGATGGATGTGGGAAATTGAGATGGCTCGAGCGCACTGACGGTTTGCCAATAGCCATGGATGTCATTGGCCCGTAGTTTGGTAATGCGTCGTCTACGACCAATTCAATAGGAGCATCGCTATCAGAAGCTTGAATGTTGTTTGTTTCGCCAGTTCCGTAAAGATCTTCGTCTTCATCATCTTCGATAGACTGACCATTTTCCGCGTTGTTCTCGCTTGATTCAACAGGTATCTTGTTGTTTTGCGCCTTTTCGCCTTCTCGCTTCCAGCTCAACAACCGTGCCTCACCGGTTCGGCTTCCAACAACGACGTTTCTCGATTCTTTCATTGCAACAACTGCTGATGGTGCTGGGGCCATATCCTTTTTTATCAGGATAATTGAAACTTTGTAGACTTTTTTGCCTTCAACCTTAAAATTGACACTATAGACTGCACCAGAGTCAGTGACAAGTAGCAATTCACTGTTTGTTAATGTCACCACTTTGCAGCCTTCGAGGCGAAGTTCCAAGCCTGACTGATCAGACAGTGGAAGCTTTGTACAAAGTTTAGAGTAACCATTGACTGCTACTCCGCATACCTTCCCAGCGGAGTCAATGTGAAGTAATTGGTTCATGCCGATCAAAAGCGAGCCGCCGATTGGTTCTTTCAAGGGAACAATGGTGTGCGTATCATAGGGAAGGTCCTGAGCAGATACAATTGGAGTATAGGAACCTCTTTGTAGGTCCAATGCGAACACTAGATAGCGAACAGTGTCCTTTTGTAGAGGCAGCGTTCCTGTCCATGTCCTATGGGGCTGGAAGATCATCGCCAGTGTAGGCTCGGAATATTCATGTAGAAAAGCAATAGAGATCATGTTCGCGATATCTTCGCCAAATTGGGAAGCAGTTAACAGCACGCTGGATGCATAAAAGGCATTATTGCTATTAGAGGTGTCACTGCTGTTGTTCATTTGCACGTCTTCGAACGCTTCTTTTTGCAGGAATGGTAACAGTGCTAGCTGATCTCGTTGGTACATTAAACAGAAACAGCTATTTCGTGGATCCACTGTGAGCTGATTTGGGTAATCCACATCTGAGAAATGTTGTTCAAATAATCCCTTTTCATAAAAATGAAGACTTACCGTCGAGATTGTATATCTTTCCACATCCCATTCTACCAGAACCATCTTTGCATACTTAAACGTTATAATCAACAAATCGCGATCACTGGCTAGTGTTTTGACCCTGTCAATGTTGGTGACGAACCCGTCTAGGGGCCATTCGTCCACAAATACGAATTTACTTTGTATTTGTTCCTTGGACGCTTGTAGTAGGCCCTCCCCGCCTATGAAGGAGTCCTCCTTTGCACTGTCTACTACTCCATCTTGCCGTGGCTCAGCTGAATCTGATTGAGTCTCGGATGTGTCGATGGTGATGTCTTTGATACTGTACAATTGAAGAAGAGAATTGCCCTTCACAACTACCAAGTCTTCCTCGC
Organism: Blastobotrys chiropterorum; assembly: GCA_030570055.1. NCBI lineage: Eukaryota > Fungi > Ascomycota > Dipodascomycetes > Dipodascales > Trichomonascaceae > Blastobotrys > Blastobotrys chiropterorum. The sequence goes on from JAJLUK010000122.1 coordinate 4,535, forward strand.
CGCCAGTAAACCTGCATGCCACGCTGTGTGTCACCGCAGTTGGTTGTGTGAACTCCTTGTATACATGCATCTAATGTGCTTTTTGACGTTGAATTATCGACAATGATTTGGTGGTCGCACGCAGTATGAATAGATGAAAATCAGTGTCTCTTACTTTTTTAGATGCGCGTGAGTGCGCGCGTAGTTTTCAGGGTGGTTCTCTACTGTTGGTTCGAATCCTGGCTGAGCCATTTACTTGTGTCTGGTGTGATTATATCCAGCTTTTGGCCATGGTATGGCTCTTTTGTAATTATTAATATGAATTTTTAATACCCAGCTACCGAATGTATTCACGAGTACGACGTATGCATACATAGCGCTATGCATAAGATGAACCGCTGTGGCAGCTGTATACACAAGCTTTTGTGCCTACATATGCGTAGTCCTTAATCACTATGACATAAGCAGTAGCGCCGCACGAAAGCACCTGACCGCGCCGCGAAAAGTGTTGATCTAGCTATGCATAGCTACCTAACTGAGAATTGCGCTGCATATGCATAGCGTACTATTAAACCAGCTGCAGGCGAATGCCGGACCTTAATGCGCATTTACATATGCATAAAGTGAAACATCCTTGTTCCCTGAAGTATTATTATTAGTACACATTTCATCCATGAAGGAACTATCCTGCACATGAACATGCATACCACAAGCTAAAAGGCGCAGATATAGGGTATACTGAACCGGCGAATACCGTGGTCGACAGGATTTTCTAAAAATATACACAAGCTGAGACTGAATGATTAGCTACATATTGCCCCAGGGAAATCAGAGACATCGAACCATCACACCTTTAGTCATAGAGGTATATAAGCGGAATGCCATCTGCCCGTACGAAAAACAGGAAATAACTGAAAAATCGGCTAGATAGACTGCAATTTACATAGCGTGTCGCACATTCCATTGTAATGATCCATCCGTCCTTACAGCGGAAAGGCAAGAATGCCTTGATTACAATGATTCGTCAATTTCTCTATGCTGCTGGGTAACGACAGCGTTAGCCGTAAGTAAAGCCATGTTCCCAACAACCACTTTATTAAAAACATCAATGTCTCCACTACCTAATATGGAGATACTGTTGATAAATTAATGCTTTACAGGCCCGAGTATGTTGGGCCGGAAGTTGGTAAATCATTCGCCACTGTAGTATACGGGTGCAACGGGATAACTCATGAATTGGGGTTCTATCGAAGAGGCGCCGAAGGAATCAGCGACACTTAGAAGCCATAAAACCTCCTCCGGGAGTGTGACGTCCGCATATCCTGCCTGAGACTCGTAACACGACTATGCTTGAAAACTCCAGTTCAACAAATTTAATAGTCATATGGAGTGAACGTATAACTTTCAATCACCAATCAGATAAAGTGATTATTTCTGGGTGAGAAGAACTCACTCACGATAGTGTCTACTGAAACGCAATGCACCTCCAAGGTGGCCATTGTAGATCCTCACATGCCGAAATAACCTGGAATACAATGCGCCATACGACTCCACTAGACCACGCAAAATCGACGGTTTTGTATGCCTGTTTCAAAACGGTTTTGAGGCAATGCATCCACTGAGAAGCTACCCGGATTAGCAGCTAAGCTTTGCCAAGGGCAGTTAGCAGGATCGCGTTACCACACGTACAGGAACCTGTCCATCTGATTTTGCGCCCACTATGGCAACATATAATCTAGGCACAACTGCATGAACGGAATACTTGTTTCAATCGGCTACTACTACATTTGGATGAAGTTCGTCATTTCAAATCAGCTGCTTACCCAAAATGGACTACGGTTTGTATTTCACTTCCGTTTCTAACCAAAGAATGTGGGAAATCGCACTTTCATAACTAGACATTACCCATTACACTATCCAAACAAAGACCGCCATCGCACCCGAAGATTCGGTCCTAAACAATTCGATTTCTTCGATCTATCAGGTAATTTCGGCTGTTGACTACTAGATACTAGGTGAAATGAATCAGCGACAGATCCTACTCGTTACTTGAAATAGTAATGATCATCTAGCATTCCTCCATTTCTCTTTTTAGTTCCGCGTGATCTACAGCACGCTTACTCTAAAGCGTTCACATAAATTACTGACCGGGAAATGGATAAATTTCTGGAGTACACTTTTGGCACTTTGCGTACCATGTTGGTGGTTCATAAACTGACACTGTTATAGGACCGATCAAGATCGAAAGAGTGTTTTTTTTACCCACAAAAACAAAACAAATCATAGACCTACGATGATCCAATCCATTTATCGCGCGTGCTACTAACAAGAGAAGGATGCTACATCCAATTGAGACTATAACGTATGAATGTGCTCGGATAGTGTAAGTAGGATGCTGCGTATCACAAGGCGGGCTCAAACACCGACCAGGCACACAAAGGACCCTTGCATAATACTAAACACAACTTGACAGGGATCGGCAAGATCGACACGACAAATTCTTGATCCGATAAATTCACCTTTGTTATGATGCTGAATAAAGAATACTCTCAACGAATGAGGGGTATTTACAAACAACTCAATTGATCGAAAAAAACAATTGAGCGAATGTAAATCAGGAATATGAGTTATGGATTGGCAATACAAACTAGCGCCCAAATGGCAGCCAGAAAAAATATAAAAGGAGGACAGAATTCCAGCCAATTCATCTTATCATCAATCAATCAAAGTCCTTAATAACTACTACACTTTGCCACTACTCACACTACAAACAAAAATGAAGTTCTTCTCTCTCGCTCTTGCCGCTACTTCTCTTGTCTCTTCCGTCATGGCTGCTCCTGCCGACGGTAACAACGTCAACGTTGCCAAGTTCGACTCTTCCAGCTCCAAGGTCCAAAAGTTCGCTGGTGTTGCCAAGGGTACCATCGAATGTAACGTCGACACCAAGGTCTGCAACGTCGCATGCGGTGAAGGCCTTCAGGCTCTCTGCACTCTTGTCGGGGCTTTCGACTCTGTTTTCTACGGTCTTGAATCTTTAGTCGGTTTCACCCTTCACTGTACCGAAAAGGGCTGCACTGTCTACTGCCCAGTTGACGGCACTGTCCTCTGCGCTCTCAATGAAGCTGGTGCCGCTTTCGATGGCGTCTTCGCCGTTGGTGAAACCATCATCATTGACGGTGTTCAATCCTTGCTCTCTGGCACTCCAGAGCCATTGCCAGAGGCTGAAAACCCATTGAAGAAGGCTCTTCACCCATAAGCGTTTCCTACTCCAAAGTGAGTTCACAATACCTTGATACCTTAATATCTTAATTACCTAATAGAAATATATCATTTCAACTATTTGAATCATTCTTGACATCGATCGAGCCCCGCATATTTGTCATCGGTACTGGGTACTGTCATTTGCATGATCGGCATTTCAGGGCTAAAAAGGTGCAGAAAATGTCCTGAACATAGGCCGGGCGCGTTTAAAACATTAACGCGCGTATGGTCTGGTCAAATCGAGTAATAACGTGCACGCGTATATCGGATGCGCGCTAGGACTTATTGTCAACCTTCAGTTGTTGTTCCTTTTCCTGACGAATCAGTCTCGGAAAAAGTGAATGGGCTGGTTCAGTGTGTAACAATAATCAGTGACAATGGCTGTATGTATTGGCCAATTTTTGTAGCCTGTCACAGTTATTCGAAGGAAATATGCGTAAGATCAGCCAAAATATCTTGTTCCGAAAAAAGTACTGCAATTCCTGAACCGATAGTCAGAAGACCATGAAAATCCACACAAATTGACAATGCTGTTTAGACGAAGACGCATAATTAAATCTCCACGCACATGCGAGAAATAGAATATTCTGAATTACACAGGAGAGAAGGAGCCTATAGCTCACCAGTATAATTTGCACGTTCACCTCCAGGAAAATACTGTCGGACTCTCTATCTCCGGAACCGATGGACCACATGAATCGGGGGTTTGAGCATCCGATCAAATTTCTTCATTTAGACTAAACGTTTCACTGTCCGCCGATCTCCGTCGATCCAAACTCGAATCGAAAATCATTATCCACATACAGAAAGCTACTTCCATTATGACCGCTCTACGTTAAGTTTTCTCGATAACGTAAAGTCCGATTCCAAATATGGACAAAAAATGTTGCCCAGAACGAAGATAAGCTTTGACCAACGCAAGGCACAGGGGAAGCGTTGCCTTGATTCGTTGTTGTAAGCCGTTGTTAGTGTACAAAGGATTGCTTGTTTAACACACCAAGAGAAGAGAAGGCTGGCGTTATCCTTTATTTCTTTTAAGGATAAAACTAAACAAACCCAATCACCTCGAAAATTCATATGCTACGTTCGCCGTATACAAGTACCACAACTAGGGAGAATGGACACGTTTTTGCGATTGATTGGTATGCATATTTCCATATTCAGCGTGGAAGACAGTAGTCATATGGGTACCAATTCCTCCATAAGGAATTTTGCGTACAAACCAGTAATTGGCACGAGGAGTGGAGGGAAAAAAAAAGAAATTGTAAACACACGCTAGAATTCTCAATATAAAAGCAACAGAAAGATGCCGTTTTTATCTCTAATCTCATCAACCAAGATCTACTACTGAACCCAAACAACAATGAAATTGACCATTTCTGCTATCACTGTTCTCGCTGCCTCTTCTGCTCTTGCTGCGCCAAATGCAGTCAACAACTTCTCCCGCCCACAAGGTGGTATGAAAAAGTTCGCTGGCAAGGCTGAAGGTACCATCGAATGTAACCCCGACACTAAGGTCTGCACAACGAAGTGCGGTGAATCGCTTCAAGCTGTTTGTACCCTTGTTGGTGCTTTCGACTCCGCGTTTTATGGCCTGGAAACGCTTGCTGGATTCACTATTCACTGTACTGAAAAGGGCTGCAACGTTTACTGCCCAGTTGATGGCACCGTCACTTGTGCACTTAACGAAGGCGGAGCTGCTTTCGATTCTGTGTTTTCCGTTGGTGAATTCATCATCATCAATGGCATTCAAGACCTTTTGAGCGGCGGTAACTAGAACTTTATATAATAATACCCACATCACGGACATCGAAACACGAACACACAGAATTCGTCCGATAGGAATACATTCATATACCCGAACTATAATATCACTTTATATCCAGTTTATCCCCCCAGCAATATGCATATTTTCCTGAAAATGCTGATCAGCAAACCCTGCGCATTTTCTGTTGAGTGTTATTGCTAAAGCCTATTTATCCCCAATTATTCTGAGGATAAATTTATCATTAAATTCCCATCTACATTCAATTGAATGCTCAGCTAGCGCCCGGCTTTTGATCTACAGTGATATAATTTTTTTTTTGTTGTGCTCTGAGCCGCACGTAAATCTATTTTTTTTTTTTTTTCTTCATCGGCTCTTTTCCATCATCCTTCATCATCCAAACATGTCTGAACCTGATAAAAAATCTGATGAGGAAAACCTCAACTTCTCTGAACGTCATTACTTCTCCTCCTATGACCACTTTGGCATTCATGAAGAGATGCTGAAGGATGACACCAGAACGCTCTCTTACAGGAACGCAATTTATCAGAACAGACACTTGTTCAAGGACAAGGTTGTTTTGGATGTTGGGTGTGGAACTGGCATTTTGTCCATGTTTGCTGCAAGGTCCGGTGCGAAGCATGTCATTGGTGTGGATATGTCCAACATCATTCACATGGCCAGAAAGATTGTTGAATTGAATGGTTTCTCGGATAAAATTACCTTACTACATGGTAAGATGGAAGAAGTGGAATTACCTTATCCAAAGGTCGATATCATCATTTCTGAATGGATGGGGTACTTTTTATTGTACGAATCCATGTTGGACACTGTCCTTGTGGCTCGTGACAAGTACTTGGTCGAGGATGGGTTGATCTTCCCAGATAAGGCTACGATTTATGCTGCTGCCATTGAAGACGCCGATTATAAGGAAGAAAAAGTCGGGTTCTGGAAAAATGTGTATGGATTCGACTACAGTCCGTTCCAAGAGATTGTCTTGTCAGAACCGTTAGTTGATACCGTGGAGTTGCGTGCCGTTGTCACTGACCCTTGTCCAATTTTTGAATTAGATCTTTACACTGTCAAGATTGAAGATTTGGCCTTTTCAAAGGAATTTTCCTTAAAAGCAAGACGTGATGACATTGCTCATGCGGTTATTGCCTGGTTTGATATTGAATTCTCCAAGTGCCACAAGCCAATCCGCTTCTCAACTGGTCCTCATGCGAAATACACACATTGGAAACAAACAATCTTCTATCTTCACGAAGAACTCTTTATTAAGAATGGTGAAACCATCACTGGTAAGTTGACATCCATTCCAAACGAGGAAAACCCGCGTGA
>JAJLUK010000122.1:10980-33044 GCA_030570055.1 Blastobotrys chiropterorum
TTTTTTTTTTTTTTTTTTTTTTTTTTTTTACCTGCATGCTCAAAAAACACGTGGGTCGAATACGGACGAGATTGTAAATAATGTGCATTAGGCGGTATATAATCTGTTATTATAATGCAGTTGTTACAGTCATTGACTGTGAATGTAGTAAAACTACTGGCGGCAAGTCTGCACACCACAAATCCAAGCTATTAACATATTCCAGTGAATCTTCCTCACTCTTGTATGTTCCGAGTGGAGGTGCTGGCAAAGTAGAGAAGATGACGGCTGAGTCTTTTGAAAACTTTCTCATCATATCGTTCAAAATCACATGCTGTGCTTTCGCCGGGAGATCGTTGAAAGACAAGAACGCTGCAGATTCATCATTGGAGCTATTACTTGACGGCTTTCGTCTGATAGTAGGCTCATCCACAGGTTTAAACGACGACGACGATGGTTCGTGAGAAAGAAGCGGAGTTCTCTCAGTACTATTTCCACTACCACGACCAATTTCTCCACTGCCTTTCCGAATCTTTTGTTCAAACATGATTGTCCTGTTACCAGTATCGGCATCATCCAATACCCGAGTATTAGGAATTGTTTGACCAGAGAAATTTGGCCGCAATTTTTGCGCTCGTGCCAGGTCCGCAATAGAACTCGAACGCGATAGCGTTTTCATAAGGGACGGCCTAGAAACTAAATCCGGCCGCTTTGGATACTTTGGTGTGGTACTCCCCGAACCGTTACCTCCGTTACCTCCATTGCCACTGCGCTTCCTGGTACCACCCGGGGTCGTTGGAGCGGAAACAACAGATGGAAATGGAATTTCCTCATCGTCCTTCGTTTCTGTGCCTGAGGATCTGTTATACACTTCTGAAAGGCCGGAGGGTGTTCTCGCGAATGCAGGACGTTTCGGTACACTAGTCTGAGCTGGATTGAGAAACTGGTTGGAATTGGACGACGTTGCTGGTGGTGCTGAAGACTTGTTCACAGATAAATAGTCATTTCCGGATGCTTCTGCTGGAGAGCTCGGAATACTATGGTAGTTTGTCTCTGGTTGTTTAAAATCAATACCAGCATTGGTAGAACTGATAGAAAAAGATCGTCGCTTCACTTTGGTAACCGGTGTGTGACTTTCCCCAAGTGATTCCGCATCAGATTCTGGCAGGCTGCTCATGGCGGAAGTAGTTTTAGCTCGGGAACGGTTGATTGGTCGTTTCTTGAAAAGATCCATGTCTGAGTCTGAACCAGAGTCTTCGTAATCAAAATCGTCATAATACCCGTTCACTGCATTGTGAATGTCCCGCTTGGTGAGTTTGTTGGTCTGCATACTCAAAGAAACACCGAGCCGTTGTAACCCAGATAGCGTGTACCTTCGATTTGGTTTTTCAATAACTTTTTGCAATTGATCACCTGCAACCACATGATTTACTGGGTCGTCTGCTTGTATAATATCCTCCACTGTCCGAAGTGGTATTTGGTCGGTGGAATTTTCCAAAGCGCTTCGAGCATTTTGTAATTCCTGCCACCATTCATCATTGCCCAAGAACTTTTCAACCCTACCCGACTTGTCCTCTTTACCATGCATAATAGTTTCGTAAGCTGGAACAGAATCAGAGTTTAAACATAAAACCAATACTTCCGCCTTAATCCGCAGCTTATCGAGTAATAATTTAATTCGCTCCTTCTCACTGTCAAGATCTTCTTCATATTCGACAAATACAACCACCCGGAGGTTATGATTTTTCTTCCATGCTGGAACGGTCCTCAAAATCGCGCCCATCTGTAGAATCAACGTATACGTATCAAAGTTTGTCGTCATGGCACTGAGCTGCCCATCTTCATCAACGATCTGTGCAGACATCTGAATTGGATACAAATCGATATACCCACCTTTATTATCCAAGGATGGTTCATCAGATGGGAATTCCAACCTGGGAAAACCTTTTGCAATGGCAATGTTTGCCTGCATTGTTAATAAATCTTCAATGATTTGGACCCATTGAGTAACCGAGATGCTAGGCTCCTTTCGGCAAATATCAGTTGGTAGCCGTTCAATATCGATTGCTCCCCCGCTACTTTTGTTACGGTGGTGGTGATGATTCTCACTGCACGGGTAGTGATTTTTCTTCTCAAAGAATCCGAGCACGGTGATATTAGGCTTCATGCCTCCTAACCCGGATCCCATGTAGACATTTCTCGCACCCCACACTACGTCTGGGCCAGCTGCAACTTGAACAAAGCCTTTAATGTTGCTGGCTGTGCGTAACTGATTCCATGCGTCTCGTTGTTTTTTCATTTCCGGGAAGGACTCATGGAAATCTTGCGTCACCATGACATGTCCCAGAATATAGAGGCCGCCCTTTTTGAGATGGTTACAGAAATGAATCAAACTCCAACTGGTCCTAGGATCATCAACCAGCAGTAGTATTTGTGGTCTCCAGAATTTAACGTGATCTTGCCTCAGTCGCAAGAGATACTTTCTCACTTGATGATAGATCAAGCTTTGCGACACATCACCCCATGGCTTTGGAGGGGAAATATAATGAATAAACAAAAACAGCATCATCAGAACAATGATCATTGCAGAGGCTGACAACCCGTCTGCTACGAACATTGCAATGACGCAAGAGAATGCACCAAATCCGGCAGTGTATGAGTTGAAATATCTAAAAGACGGTCTGAAGTTGGGCGCGCTAGCAATTTTTAACAAAAAGCACGCCAAATTAGTGACAACAAAGGTCATGAGATAGGCCATTGTGATGAACACTGCAATTTGGTTGATATCAAACAGTAGCGTCAATTGAGTTAGAACGTAGGTAAACATGATTGCCCTGATCGGGTTGTCTTCTTCACCTTGGCCCTTCCCAAAATATCCGGCGAAAGGTAACAGGCCATCTCGTGCGATGGCTTGTAACAGTTTTGACGCGCCCACAACACCCATTAGCGCAGAGTATAATGATGTGGACAGTTCACCCATCAAGATGATATATGGAGAAATGTTGATGTTTTGAATAATCTGAACATCTTTATGCAATAAATCCCTAGACACACTGCAGCCGATTGACAGGATGACCAGTGAATAGAGAATAAATGTGGACAGTAACCCCCAGAGGGTACCTTTGGGGATACTCTTGGAGGGCTTCCTCAAATCGCCAGACATGCTTGCACCAGCAAAGATACCACTGGTCGCGGGGAAGAAGATTCCAAACATGTTTTGGAAGGTCTGTACGCTGTCATCTTGACTTCCTGCAGCCCCCGAAGTGAATTTGGGTAAGAAATTCCCAGCAAGGGTATCCAATGAAAACCCAGTATACGCTGCATTCCCATGCTTATGATCAATGTAAGGGTTAACAACCAATACTGATAACGGGATAGATAGGATTGACAAAGTCAAAACGACAAATAAGATTTTACCCGAGCGGGAGAATAATGATGCTCCCACCATGCTAATGCAAATGCAAACCACCAGCAACCCAGTGGAATACATGAATGAGTATTCTTTGCTCTCCGGGATCACATTGGAGATGTTTCCTGTCGCGTTTCCGAAATTTGAAATGAGCGGTTCGAAAAAGCCCACCAAATTCAACCCGCTAGAGAATTGCATTAGAAACGAAGGGAACAGTGAAAACCATCTCCACTTACCAGTTTAGAATCTGTCCGATATAAAAAACCACCCCAATACTTCCACCAAACTCTGGTCCAAGGGATCTACTGATCATGTAGTACGCACCACCGCCGCGGACCGTGCCATTAGTAGAAATGGCCGAAATAGACAATGTAGTCAGCAGGTCAATACTAAAACTCAAAAGGAGAAGGAAAAACACGCCCAAGATGCCAGTCTGTCCAATGATAAAGCCAAATCTCAAGAACATGAGAATGGACAATACATTAAGCGTCGTCGGGATAAAGACACCCGTAAAAGTGCCCAGTTTGGACGACCCTTCAGACGATGAGGTCGTCTTGCCTCGTTCCCGCTCTTGCTCTACCATCGTAATTGTCCGAGAGATTGGTCGACCACCGTCGTCCTGCTGCGGTCGACCGTAGAACGGACGCATGGACAGGCCGTTGTTGATCTCGTCTGAGTTGTCTAACAACGCGCTATCGTCGAACGATACCTTGAAATCATTGCTATTCTCATTACGAGTGGTCATTAGTCCTACTTCGCGAGGATGGACGTGCCGCAAGAGGAGAGATTATATATAAAACTCAGATCCTTGGGCAGATTATTTGGGTCGCCCAGGCAACGCCGCAGATCCGTCTTCCCCCTCCACACACTTAACCTCACTCCAAAAAAAAAAAAAATAATACCGCTCGTATGGAGCAACTATGAGGTCATAATTAAATAATATCTTGACAGTCATGGTGTTTACCGAGGCGGGCCTATTGAGGCGAATTAATTATGCACATGCTACGTAGATAGTTACACTTTTCTGAATGCAAACGCCAGGTAGAATCCGGCCGCTTCACGTTCATCCCCATCAATGCCGAAACTGCCATCTTCCTTGTAGACCTTCATTCGCTCACATAGTCTGAACAGTCGAGTGTCGTTGCTGGTCTCTTCGTCAAACATTTCCAAGAAGGGCTTTTTATATTCCAGTTCGAGACCGTATTCCGAACATAGGCTCTGGAATATGTCAAACGGTACCATGTACTCGGGTACGTTGCCCACAGCATCTTCCAGGAAAAAGGAATATTCATGACCGAACGGTGGGTTGAGGTCCTTTGGAGGGAGTTCATCAAATTGAACCCGGTAGAGTGAGTTCCCCCAAGACTTCTTCCCTTCTGGAACGCTCCATAGGTTCTCAACCATGACGTCACAATTAGGAATTGTTCCGAGGAATTTTCCGTTAGGCTTTAGCGCCCGGGAAACATTGTCAAGTAAAGTTCGAATATTATGTTCCGTTTTAAACGCGTAATGAAGACTGAATTGGATACTCACAACGTCAACAGGGAACGCGTCCGGGTGGACGATATCCTCGACTTTTTCACTAAACGCATCGCCAACACAAAAATCTGCCCAAAAATTCTTGCGGTGCATTTGTTCATATCTCGATCGTGCTTGAGAGATGCTCACATCTGCAATGTCGACGCCAATCCACCCGACACAGCGGTTTTTGGCCCATTTGAGCAAATCTCCACCTTTGCCGCAGCCAAGGTCGAGCACAACAGAATTGGGTCGTCCGTAAACTTGGATTAGTACTGATTTGATGAAATTGTTGAAACTCCGTAGTTTGATGATAGGTGATTGTCTTCGTTTTTGAACGCCAACATCCGGTCGTTCATTGTAATGTGCTCGAACTGGGTCCAATGATTCAGATTCTTTGCCGTCTGTTGTTTGTTCCTGTCGTTCTAAGCGTTCCCGCAATTCTCGAGCCTTGGCCTCGCGCTCTTCCGCCGTCATTCTACTTGACGGTTTCTTGAGTTTTCTCGGCGGTTCCGCAGTGGAAGATGTTTCGTCAGCTTTTTTCTCTTCTGAGATTTCGCCAATGTTCCTCTTCGCAGCGGGCTCATCAGTTTTATTCTCTTCCAATGACTCGTCAATTTTCCTCTTTGCCGGGAGTTTACTAGTTTTTTTCTCTTCTGAGACCTCTCCACCCTCATTTACTACGGGAGTTGGGGTGGATTCTTCGACTGTCGCTGTGTTCTTCGGTTCAATTTTTTTTTCCACCTCTGCGTGCTTCTTGGGCGACAGCGGCTCCTCTGGCTTGTCATCTTCAGCCGGAGTCCTTGCGTCTCTGGTAATTGAGCCGCTATCATTTCCCGGTGTCGCCTCTTTAGCACCGTCCTCCTCTTTCCGTGTATCTTCGTCTTCATTTGTTAGTGGTGGTTCAACGTCATTACCATTACCTGGCGTTGGCGCCGTTTCTTGACCGTCAGACGAACGCACACCATCCTCCTTCTCTTCCGCCTTGCTCTCTTTATTCTCCCACGAGTCCCTAGCTGGATCGTACATTGTGGTTCGTATTCTTTCCCCGAGTATCACTGGCGCATTCGTTAGTAATGTCTGGAGACAAAAATATGTTGGCCGGGTAACAGCAGTGTGCGGCGGGAAAAACTTTTTGGATCACCGACCAATTTTTTTTTTTTTTTTTTATCACTGAAATTTCATTCTCACACACTTCATAATGCTGCAAGAACAGGTATCTGGCTACTTTCCTGTACCGATACGAGTCAATGGGTCCGAGGAAGGGCCTATATACCACATCATCTATGTGCGAAAGCACCAAACTCCGCAAAACAAGGGAGACTCGACAACGGTGTTTGCGGTGAACCTGCCGTTAGACACTACCGAAGACAAACTCAAGCATCTGTGCCAAAGCCTAGGCGGAGTTAATGCAAAAAGCTTTGAGCAAAAATTTGGAGGCCATCGATGGCAGATTGAGTTGGTGGATAAGAGTGCATGTAATAGATTTCTTACTAAGGCCAAAGCGCAGAATTACGACTCCTCTCAGCCGATCACCTGGCCAGCTCCCGAGAGCAATGGGAGTGACTATTATTTGAGCAAAAATCTGGAGCGATATATAGATCAGGACGATTTGCAGGCCAGAGTGGACGAGGATATGGAGAACTTCGCACAGGCCGAGGAACAAAAGCTAGAAGAATTGAACAACATGGCCAACCAGCAAGACGACGATGGATTCACAATGGTGGTTGGGTCGAAAACCAAAGATAAAGAATCAATTTCACTGCCGCCGAAGACTGGCGATAACGACCGTCCAACGAAGAAGCGAAAGAAGAATAAGGAAAAGACCGACTTCTACCGATTCCAGCTGAGAGAGCAAAAGAAGAAGGAAATGAACAACCTGCTGAAACGGTTCCAAGACGACAAGCAGCGTGTCAAGGAGTTGAGAGAAAAGCGACGTTTTAAGCCATACTAACCGATTTAATTTAATATACTAAGCGTTTTACGTGCGCACAATTAATGTTGAATACTGGCTTCGTTCAAACTCACACAGAATTTAGGAGAGGAGAGATATCCGAAAAGACGCAGAAAACCGTAGCCCTGCGAGGCCATTGGACAGTGCTTTTGCTTCTTTTCTAGAAACGAAGGCCGTATATACACCCCTCTGGTCCTAGGGGCGGGTGGTTGCCTCCGGCGGCTTCTTTTTTCTCCGAAAAGAAGCAAAAAAGGTAGCTCCGCTTCGCGGAGAACAGAGTCTGCCAGTGCGTTTACTGCTTTTCTGGGAAAGAACGCCGCCCGCAGGGCAATCCGCTCGAAACCTATGTAGTATGCGTACTAGCCTCTGCGGAGCTTTTGAACTCCGCGCGGCTGACAGCCGCACCGGTCCGGTCGAGAGGGACGTGGGATGACGCTTACATAAGCTCGGCCAGAGTCGGACGAGGGGCTTCGTGTGATTGGACAGAAGCGCACCCGAGGAAGCCCGTTCCGGCAGGTCTCAAACTCTCTACCACACAATTGTCACCAGCAGAAACAGAAGCAATCTTTTTTCTCCCTAGCGCACAATGAAAAGTCTCTCCACTTCCTCCATCACCAAGAACCGATTGGCCAGCGTCATCGGGTCCAGACAGTTTTCGTCCGCTGTTGCCAACATGTCCAAGCGTATTGAGACCGATGCGTTCGGCGAGATTGAAGTCGAGGACACCAAATACTGGGGTGCCCAGACCCAGCGTTCGCTGCAGAACTTTGACATTGGCGGTGCCCGTGAGAAGATGCCAGAGCCGCTAGTCAAGGCGTTTGGTGTGCTCAAGAAGGCCGCTGCTACTGTCAACCTCACCTACGGCCTCGATCCAAAAGTTGGTGAGGCTATTCAAAAAGCCGCCCAAGAGGTCATTGACGGCAAGCTCACTGACCACTTCCCGTTGGTGGTCTTCCAGACCGGGTCCGGTACCCAGAGTAACATGAACTCTAACGAGGTTATCTCGAACCGTGCTATTGAGCTTCTCGGAGGTAAGCTCGGGTCCAAGTCCCCAGTTCATCCAAACGACCACGTTAACATGTCCCAGTCGTCCAACGACACTTTCCCCACCGTCATGCACATTGCAGCCGTGCTGGAGATTACAAACAAGCTCATTCCAGAGTTGGAAGCCCTTCACAAGGCGGTCGATGCCAAGGCCAAGGAATTTGACTCCATCATCAAGATTGGCAGAACCCATCTGCAAGATGCCACTCCATTGACCTTGGGCCAAGAGTTCTCTGGTTATGCGGCGCAGATTGAAAACGGTATCGACCGAGTCAAGGACACTCTCCCACGATTGAGATACCTTGCCCAAGGTGGTACTGCCGTTGGTACTGGTCTCAACACCAAGAGGGGCTTTGATGCCAAGGTCGCCGAGGCGGTCACCGAAATTACGGGCCAAAACTTCTTGACCGCTCCAAACAAGTTTGAAGCATTGGCTGCTCACGATGCCATCGTCGAGGCCTCTGGTGCGCTCAACACGGTCGCCGTGTCCTTGTTCAAGATTGCCAATGACATTCGATACCTCGGCTCTGGCCCACGATGCGGATATGGTGAGCTCAAGCTCCCAGAAAACGAGCCAGGTTCTTCCATCATGCCTGGTAAGGTCAACCCAACCCAAAACGAAGCCCTGACCATGGTGTGCGCCCAAGTGTTTGGTAACCACTCTACCATCACCTACTCTGGTGCCTCCGGTCAATTCGAATTGAACGTTTTCAAGCCAGTCATGGCCGCCAACTTGCTTTCCTCTGTTAGATTGATTGCTGACGGCGCTCGATCGTTCCGCCTCCACTGTGTTGATGGTATCGAAGCCAATGAACAACGTATTGGTCAGCTCATGAAGGAATCCTTGATGCTTGTCACTGCTCTCAACCCAAAGATTGGTTATGATGCTGCATCTAAGGTTGCCAAGAACGCCCACAAGAAGGGTATTACTTTGAAGGAGTCTGCTCTCGAGCTTGGTGTTCTCAACGAGCAAGAATTCGAGGAATGGGTCCGTCCAGAGAAGATGGTTGGTCCATCCGACTAAATTATAACGAAACGAGAGACATAGCTGTAGTTAGTTGAAAATTAACAAGCTTGTGAATGATTAAATACTTTTTAATTTATATATATATATAATTGGCCCCTTATTTTCTGGCCAATGCAATCGCACAGCGACTGGGAATGTAGACCTGAATATAATTATCCCGTCCGTTCCAGTGTTCCGGGGTGGTGTAGCATTCAGTCTTTTCCCGGTCGATGCGATCAAATCCACCAAACCGAGCCTCGTCCGTGTCGATAACAATTCTGTAGACGCCCGGATCTTGAACACCAATGCGATAGTCGGTGTAGGATTGGGTTGGATGGAAATTGAAAATAAATAGCACGCCGGCACGTTCAAATGCAATCACCTTGTCACCTTCGTGTTTGAGAGAGACAAATGCCTGTGGCGCGGCCAACCAGTGGTAATCCGACTCTGTGTTTTGCATGCACGAGTCGAACGCACCGAGGAATTTGTACTTTAGCAGGTCGTCGTCAACCAACCCCCATTGTCTGCGACAGTAGTGGAATGAGTTGTTGTTACCCTCCCGTGGGAAATCGAGCCATTCTGGATGCCCAAATTCGTTCCCTTCAAAATTGAGATAGCCCTCCCCTCCAAGACTATGGGTGATGAATCGGATCATCTTGTGGAGCGCAATACCACGATCCACAATGGGCGATGGGTCCGACAGCACCGACATGTGGGTGTACATTTCCTTATCCATGAGCCAAAAGGCCAATGTTTTGTCCCCTACAAGGGCTTGATCGTGGGACTCGGCATATGCCACGGTTGGTTCCCTGTGTCGTCGGTTGGTCAACGTGTAAACAATATTGCCCATGTCCCAATCGTCGTCCCGTTTTTCCTTGAGCAGCTTGATCCACATATCGGGGACGGCCATTGCGAGTCGATAGTCGAATCCCAGACCGCCAATATCCGAAGGTAAACACAACGTTGGCATACCGGACACGTCCTCAGCAATAGAAATGTAATTGCCTGAGAGCTTTTTGATGAGAGTATTTGCAAGGATCAAGTAATTGATTCCTTCCACGTCAGTTCGATCCGAGCCAAAGTACTCATGATAGCCTCCGGAAAAGCCCGTGCCAATTCCGTGGTGGGTGTAGAGGATGGAGGTGACGCCGTCAAACCGGAAGCCGTCAAATTGATACTCTTCGAGATAGAATCGGAGATTGGACAGCAAAAATCGCAAAACCTCATGTTTACCATAATCGAACAGGCGTGAATCCCACAATTCGTGGTACCCTTGTGGCCCGGCCCGGAAATACTGATACTCCGTGCCATCAAACATATTGAGCCCGTCCAACACGTTCTTGCACGCGTGAGAATGGACCACATCGAGCAACACTGTCAACCCCATGCCATGAGCCGTGTCAACAAGCTCTTTGAGGTCCTCTGGCGGCCCATATCGGGAGGAAGCAGCAAAGAACGAGGTAACTTGATAGCCAAAAGACGCATAATACGCATGCTCCATGATGGCCATCAATTGGATCGTATTATAACCGAGGTCCCGGATCCGGGACAAAATGTTCTTTGTAAATTCCTTGTAGGTGCCAATGGTGCCATTGGGTGAGGAGATGCCCACATGGGCCTCATAAATCTTCACATCATCGGGACGCTCCGGCCGGTTATTCTTGAATTGATATTTTTCTTGCGGATTCCAAAAAATGGCCTCGTACACGGGCGACACGGACAGATCCTGCTCGACCCGCTTGATCCAGGCCGGGAGTCGCTCAATACGCTCGCCACCGGGCAACACGAGCGAAATCTTCACCTTGGAGCCATGGGGGATGGCGCATTCGCCGTTGACGGCGGGCACGTGGATCTCCCACACCCCATAGGCATTTCCCTTCATAGGGTGGCTCTCGCGATTCCAGTGGTTGAAGTCACCCACGAGCGATGCGGCAACAGCGTTGGGCGCCCATTCGCGGTACACAACGTCCCCCGTAGCCCCATCAATCTGAAAGCCAAAATACTTGTAGCCTTCAGAAAACTTTATCAGGCCGCCTTCGTCGCGATCCAGCCTCTTGAGCCAGTCCTGCGCAACCGTGTGGCGGCGCTCAATGTCGCCCTTGAAGGGCTCGAGCCATGGGTCGATTCGGTAGATCTCGTCAGTGGCCATGGTGCAAAAGAGAGTAGTGAGGAGGAGAAAAAAATAAAATTTCCGCAAGGCCGGGTTTGGGGCTTTATATATATCTGCAGCAGTCCCGGCAGAGATAATAAAATCGCCCCACAAAGGGCCCTGCGCCGCACAGCACACAACACTCAACAAAAGAATGTCTCATGGAGCGTATAGGGCCGGTTGATATGCAGGATCGTCATCAGCGATGGATCAGAGGATTCCGACGAGACACCCTCGTTAGTGGTAGGAGTAAGTGTGTTCTTTCCTCGGCGTTCTTTTCTAGAAACGGAGCAGAAGCGCTGGTTTCTTCTTCCACTATGGATCGCCCCAGGCTTGTCAAAAGCCTCGCTGCGGATTAGTATTCCCTGCGGGCGGCCTTCTTTTCTAGAACAGAAGCAAAAGCACTGGTTAACGACCTCGCAGAGCTACCCTTTTTGCTTCGTTTCGGAGAAAAAAGAAGCTGCCGGAGGCAACTTAGCCCTCCTAAGACTGTAGCGTGTAACACTGGCTATCGCGGAGTAGTGCTACCTTTAAGAAGTAAAATAAGCAAAAGCGTTGTGTGATTGCTTTTTGGCGCCTGTCAAAACCAGCATAAAGGGGTTAGCAGAGTACGGCCAGCGCATCAATTATATTATCGGGCACAGCGATAGCAACGTCGCGGTGTTCCGTATCAGGAAATATTATTTAGATGGGCGTCTAATTTACAATATAAAAGGGACCGATCCCCACCTTCCCCGACTTTTTATTTCCGTCATCCAGAGACGGTGACCCGTCTCTCGCGGGTCTTTGAACGTCTTGCACACATTAGCCACAGTCTTCGGACAATCACTTTAGTACGCTGCAATGTCCAGCACGATCAGCGAGAGAAGGTGCCGCTGTCTCTGGCGATAGGAGCCTAGTCTCTAGCCACCCTGATATTGTGTACACACAGCGTCACGCCCATCCTCGTCTCTGTACACCCCTGATGGAGAGCTACCGGCTCAATTCGCCTCCTCACTTGTCTGATGCCTTATTACTGCTACTTTCGTTTAAACCTCCGACCGCACACGATCCCCCTAGGGCTAGAACCGGGGGGGAGTATGCCTGCCGGCGGCCTTCTTTTCCAGAAAAGAGGCAAAAGTGTTCTGCGCCTCGCAGAGCTACCTTTTTTTGCTTCTTTTTCGGAGAAAAAAGGAGCCGCCGGAGGCAATCCAGCCCTCCCGGAGGGCTATTGGATCAAAACCGCTAACTTCTCATCACAGCCTACGTGCCTCATCTCCTACGCCACTCGCACGCCCCACAGTGTCTCACCGCACTGCCACCCCTGCCACGGACGGCGCGCGCAGCTCCCAACGCGCACGCCGGCCCTTACTTTTCCTTCTTCAAAAGCAGTCACACATTCCGGCGTAAACCACAGCACAACCCACTCATACGGATGCGTGCGGCGGGAGCCCCGCGGGAGCGTGCGCGTAGAGCTGGAGTGACGAGGAAAATTTCATCGTCCTTTTTTTCCACACTCCATCGACAAAACTTCGACCACACTTTTGAATTCAACAATGTCTGTCGCTCGTCCACAGGTTACTGTCCACTCCTCCACCGGAGAGGCCACTGGTTCCACCGTCGCCCTCCCAGCCGTCTTCAAGGCTCCAATCAGACCAGACATCGTCCACTCCGTCTGGACCTGTGTTGCTAAGAACAAGCGTCAAGCTTACGCTGTCGCCAGCAATGCCGGTGAGCAAACCTCTGCCGAGTCCTGGGGTACTGGTCGTGCTGTCGCCCGTATTCCACGTGTCGGTGGTTCTGGTACCCACAGATCCGGCCAGGGTGCCTTCGGTAACATGTGCCGTGGCGGTCGTATGTTCGCTCCTACCAAGACCTGGAGAAAGTGGAACGTCAAGGTTAACCAAAACCAAAAGAGATATGCTACCGCGTCTGCCATTGCTGCCACTTCTGTTGCCCCATTGGTCCTTGCCCGTGGTCACAGAGTCGAGAACATTCCAGAGGTCCCATTGGTCGTCTCCAACGACTTGGAATCCTTGACCAAGACCAAGGAGGCCGTTGCCGCCCTCAAGGCCCTCGGTGCCCACCGTGACGTTGTCAAGGTTGTCAAGTCCAAGAAGCTCCGTGCCGGTAAGGGTAAGTTGAGAAACAGACGTCACACCCAGAGACGTGGTCCACTCGTCGTCTACGGCGAAGACAAGGGTCTCACCAAGGCGTTCAGAAACATTCCAGGTGTTGAGGTCTGCCAAGTCTCCGTCCTTAACCTCCTCCAACTCGCCCCAGGTTCCCACCTCGGCCGATTTGTCATCTGGACCGAGTCTGCCTTCTCCGTCTTGGACAAGATCTGGGGCTCTGACGCTGTTGCCTCCGCCAAGTCCGGCTTCTCCCTCCCAGACACCATTGTGTCCAACACTGATATCACCAGAATCATCAACTCTGCCGAAATCCAGTCCGTCCTCAGACCTGCCGGCGAGAAGAAGCAAAAGAGAGAATTCGTCCTCAAGAAGAACCCACTCAAGAACAAGCAAATCCAACTCAGACTCAACCCATACGCCAAGGCCTACTCCCAACAGAAGCTTGGCCAGGCTAAGGTCAAGTCTGACGGTAAGGCTCCAAAGCCAGCTGAATCTTTTGCTAATGTCTTCCACGACAATTAAATATAGTTTAGATGTATTTTTTTTAATTGATTCTAATGGCTAATGAACGTGTATCCGACTTCGGAAGGTTGGATCGCCTCCGGCAGCTTTCTTTTTTTCTCCGAAAAAGCAAAAAAAAAAAAAAAGGTAGCTCTACGAGGCCATTGACAAGTGCTTTTGCTTCTTTTCTGAAAAAGAAGCCCGCCCGCAGGGCATACTCATCCTCCGGAGGGTTGTAGTATCTCCGCGGAGTACAAGTCCAATGGGTAAAAACTGTGGTTTCATTCGCCGCTATTTGTTGCTATGCTGCCAAAAGAGGTCAAAGTAGGGCTTTTGGTAAAAGGCCGTGCCGCAGTGGTCGGCATAGGATATGTACTTGGACTTGACGAACTGCTCAAACTCCTCCAACGGACACGTTCTACCAGGTCCGGATTGACAGCCTGGTATTCCAATGGGAGCGTCGTTGAGTACCATCCTGACATACGACTCACCAGCACAGGTCATCCGCTCAAACACTACATGTGCCAGCATCGGGACCAATTGGCCCACGTTGAACGGGTTGCCCACAGGGATGTGCTCAGCGGAGAGCTCTGGCGGGTCTGGCACAAACAGACCGAGTGATCCGAGTAGCTCGAGGATATTCACGTCGTGCGCAAAGTTAAAATACAGACTGCCCATTTCCTGCGGGCCCTGCTTCAACAGCGTCATTGTGGCATTGGCAAACACGTACCCAGCAGCGTTTGATGCATTCGTGCTTGGACCAAACGCGTAGAACTGCAGCAATGAGTTGTAGTAATCAAAAACCTTCCAGTCCTCCGCGTCGAAGAGGCCGCAAAAGTCCGACGAGCCCTTGGCGGAGAGCTCAAACGCGCACAGTCCCATGAGCGAGGTAACGTCCATCGTGTTGAGTCCGACAAGCGCTGGCTCGGTATGCTTCTTTAGCCGGTCCACAATGTGGCCCGCGTTGGCGTCCAGAAACTCCTGGGCCTTGAGCACCGCGGCCAGAAGATCAAAACGAAACAGACAATTGTACTCTGGCGTCAGCGAGTTGATGCCTCCGCCAACTTCTGGGACCTGGACAACTGTGAATTTGGAGGTATCGTTGTTGAACAGACCTTTCGCGAAATAGTTTGCCGTTTCCACCACACGGTCGCTTTTGGACGCGAGAATGTTCAGAGTGCTGTTGTTGTTCTTTGCGTGTGGTAATAAGGACTCGTATTTCTGACGAAACTGTTGGCCCAGCTGCCCAGCCTCCAACACTCCATTGTATGGCCCAGAGGACGTGAGTGAGCCCAAATCAGAGCGATTGTAGAACGGCGTGTAGGCAGTGACAAACTCCAACGGTCCCGTCAGCGCCTTCATGCCCTTAAGCTTGCGTAGCGTGCCGTCGTACTGAGAAGCCTGAATGGAGATGGGGTAGCGTTCGCCATGGCGGCTCAGCATGACCACCTGGTCGAGTGAGCAGTTGGATGGGGTATCTGGGGAGATTCCCATGAGATTGTGGCTCACGTAGGGCCCATTCCCGCCCAAGTAGCGGAAATCTGGCGTGGTAGTGCGATTCCCGCACGCTAGCGAAACAAAGGCAGCCAGCAGCAACGTTAGTAGTAGCATAGCTTGTAACGTCCACAACAACCAGCTCTCAGATAAGTGTCCATGTGGAAGTGATTAGCGTTTTAAAATGGGAACAATCTTATTAAGATTGAGTGCTCGTCCTATACGACGCCCGATTGGGCCGATGATGGACAGATCAGCAGCGGCTGCAGTGTATTGGTTCCCCTTTTCGCAAAGAGGAGACACATGTGTCGACTCTCGATCCTTAGAGGGTGCGGGTGTGTTGTCACCGTCAGTCCCCCTTAAAGCTGTTGCGGAATTCCTAGGGGCGTGGTGCCTCCGGCGGCTTCTTTTTTCTCCGAAAAGAAGCAAAAAAGGTAGCTCTGCGAGGCTAATTGCCAGTGGTCTTGTTTCGAGGAAGCTGCATGCAGGGCATACAGATCTCGATAGGTCCTAGAAGCTGTTGCGTAACCTCTGGCTTCTTGCTGAGACGGGAATAGTTTTTCGACGCAATTCCAGTGTTTTTTGCTTTATTAGAGCGGCATATACACCTTTCAGGGCAGTGTAAAGACGAGACCAGAGCCAGAAGAACGGCAAAGTAAAAACACTTGTGGGCAATGTAGAGAGAAATTTAAGATACAGTACCCCTAAACGTTATTATTGTATCGCCCATAAAGAAAGAAACTAGTTTTTGTGAGATTTCATTTCGTCTCACTTGAGCCACAGATTCATTGATTGTGTATGTATATTTGTCCGTGCATGTACTCACACGATACATTTCGTTGAAGACTGTGCCCCATTTGAGGCTCGGCGGCAGAATCCGGTTAATAATAGGTTTGTGGTTTGAGGCTCTACGCTACGTCCACACACCAAATATGCCGCAACTGATTGACTTACCGACAGAGCTGCTGAACCTGATATTGGGCGATATGGTATTATGGAATTGTTAGATTAAGACTCACATGCATGTCTCTCAATACACTAGCAGAATCCTCAATTAACCCAGAATACTGTTTCATTGAAATTGAACGCTATGCGGCCACTACGGTGGGCATCTACATGTATCCGCAATTTGAGGGATATGTAAGTTTTCTGTTTATTCCAGCTCTTCTTGAGAATTATCAGTCGAATGGCCTTGGGTATTTTCTGAGTAAAGAGGCTTCATTAAGGTTGATCGTAAAGAGGGAAGATGGACACAGCCCCTTCAATTCGCAGGAATATTTCTCCAAGTTGGCCGTTGGGTTTGACCCGGTTTTGGCTGCTCTCGATCAAATGGAAAGCATACAGCTGACAAGGTTTGATGTGTCCGGAGTAGGCCACAAAGTGTCTGGAGCAAATCACGTCGTTAATAGGATTAACTCCATTTTCTTTGGATATCAATTATATAACGTTGCCTTTTTCTGTTAGTGCGGAGGTGGTCTTTGTACAGAAAAAGTTCAAATAGGCCCAAAAGCTAATTTTTGATTTTGACGATCCGATGTTCATGCCCGAGACGGCCTTTGATTTTTTTTGATTTTTCAGAAGCAAGCAATCTAGAATCTACTCATATTACAACTAGCCTAGATTCTGCTGACCTAACTGGCTTAGACGAGGTGTTTTCGGATTGTAAATCGTTACACACCATCTCTCTCAACGGTCCTGAATATTAAAACAGATCCGACGGTAGTGTATTTCATATACACAAGTTCTCAGAAAACCTGGTCGAATTACAACTCGACCGAGTTATGGTGGAAGTTTTCCACAGTTACAATAGGACTTGTCCAGTGACTAAGCTTGTTTTAGATCACACCCTTGCTCCACAATCTCTCACCAAGCTCACGTTTGCATACCTTAACCGGTTGGATATTGACTTGGATTACTTGACCAGCGCCGAGTCCGCACCATTCAGAGGGATCTCAGCCACATTGGAAGAGCTCGCCGTCAAGTTCACGCGAACAGTAAAGCTCCAAGAATTGAATTGCAATGAATTTCTTTCTAGCAACATTCGTTATTTTGCCGTCAGCTCTCCTCCACCTACCATGGTGAAGAACGAATTTTTTCCATTAATTTTAGGAATGAAGAGTCAATACACTTGGAGTTTGACCTCAAATCCAATTCTATACAAGAAAGGGATGTTGAGGTGATGCACGCCCTTATTAATGACGTTTCTCTTGTATGGCCGAACGGCAGCCCGTCTGTGCACGTTATGTGGATAGGTCCGAAGGATAGATATATCTGCCATGTCCTGACTGTTCATGACGGCGTCATTGGCAAGCTCCTAGCGGATATAAACATATATGCATAGCTTACGTGTGTAGGAATAAAATGATTACAAGTGAAATGAAGAGTGTGATCATGCATATTCCATGAAACCTGATAATATCGCTCTTCCGCCACTCACGCTACAGAAGCTCTCGAGTGTCTCTGAACGCAAACCAAAAAAATGGCCCCGCGAGGTTAGTAGCCAGTGCTTTTGCTTCTTTTCTAGAAAAGAAGGCCGCCCGCAGGGCATACTCACCCAGTGGTCCTAGAGCCTACCTCGCTTCAGGATATTCGGATCAGCTCCACCTTGAGTCAGCCGCTTGGGCTCCAGAGATATGGATCTCCAACGGACTC
Source organism: Blastobotrys chiropterorum (assembly GCA_030570055.1). Classification (NCBI taxonomy): domain Eukaryota; kingdom Fungi; phylum Ascomycota; class Dipodascomycetes; order Dipodascales; family Trichomonascaceae; genus Blastobotrys; species Blastobotrys chiropterorum. The sequence continues at coordinate 28,801 of JAJLUK010000122.1, forward strand.
CGTGTGAAACGTGCTGCCCTAAGCGAAGCGAGGGTTCTGACTAAATCCCGGCATGATAAGGTTGTCGAAGGCCATATCCGGATCCCTGGAATCGTGAGATTGCGCATCATCCGCCGATAGACCAGACTCCTATCGACACCCAAAAAAGACGGCTTCTACAGCCCAATACTACTACTACGCTACAACGCGCTGTCTGTTTACACCCAGGTCTGATATTATCTGTCGACCTGTGTCAGTTTGATAATGTTTTGCTTGTTTGTTTACGCTCGTATTTTTTGTGTATCCCTCATCGGTCACGTGCGGTTGTAGTTATTATTACTCATTACCTGTCATCACTCTCAGGAATCGACGTCGTAACCTTCCTATTTCGGCCCGCGGGCGTACTTTCTTTTTTGAGGGGGTGTGGGTGTCTCGCTGTGTATATAAGCCCGGTCCCTTCCCAACACCATTTTTTTTTTTTTTTGTTCCACGTTCTAAACACATTTTTAATCGATCGGTATAGACACATATACAGATCGATCTATAGTACAGCACCGCAGCTAGTTACTTCCCTAACAACTACTTCCTCCTCTCTGTGTGTAACGCTTCTTTACACACAGTCCCCCACCACTCTCGCTTCTAACACCTTAGCGCCCGAAAAGGTTGGCTCAACCTTTTTTGTCGTTAATCGGTCTCTCTGCACAGGTTCTCACACCGGGAGAGGCACACCACACGAAAAACTTAGTACCTGCAGTTGTCGGTAGACCAGACACCAACAACCCACCCTACTAGTTTTTCAGACTTGTTGAACTTCGACGGCAGCTTTTTTCTAGACAGCGCCCCAGAGTCCATCACTCCACACGCAAACAACAACGCTCAGTTATTTGAAATAACTGAACCCCAACACTTCAACGACTTGAAATGTATTCTCGAGAACGAAAATCCAACTTTATCGGCTCCGTCGCCGAAACACATTAATATCGACCAAGCGCTCGCTTGTGTCGATGAGGAGTACTCGGAGCTCGTCTCCTCCTCCTCATCCTCCAGTCCTGCCGACAAGAGCCTCATCACGCCCGCGTCCGAGTTTGGTCATCTTGAGATTCAGTCTTGGGAGCCGCTCTTCGACGACAATGACAATGACCGCTCGGCCAAGAAGCGCAAGCTCTCGTCTGAAGACGATGGTGTTGCCGCTTCTTCGGCTACCCCTTCTTCGGCCAAGCTACCGCCCGTCAAGGTCAGGGATCCATCCGATCCCGCGGCCGTCCGCCGGGCCAAGAACACTGAGGCGGCTCGCCGCTCCAGGGCCAAGAAGAACGAGCGCATTGATCATCTCGAAAAGCTGGTTGCGGACCTTCAGTCTAAGAATGCCATGCTCGAAGCGGAGAATCGTGTGTTGAAAAAGTTCCATAAACTCCAGTAAATGAATCGATTAGTGTATGCTTTTAATTTGACAGTATTCTCTTCGGAAGAGGCGTCTTATCTAGAACCCTCCGGTGGGTGTGTGTGCCCTGCGGGCGGCCTTCTTTTCTAGAAAAGAAGCAAAAGCACTGGCACATGTCTGCGTAGGAGAGTACCATTTTCGCTTGGACAAAAAAGGAGTTCTATCCCTAGAATCCTCCGGAGGGCGTGTATGCCCAAAAAGCGCTGGCATACATTCTGCGCAGCAGAGCTACCCTTTTGCTTCTTGGAGAGGAAGTACCCGTCAAACGTGACTGGGGGCAGTTCGGCCATGCGGAGAATGGATTTGCGAAAAGAAACGAAAGAGCTTGCCTCGCAGAGCTAAGAGGAGCGTGTAGTTTTCTCTGAAAAGCAAAAGAAGTATGAAGTTTTTGCAAAGCCAGTGTCGTCAGTTTTATTGAAAGTTGAATTCGTAAAATTTTTTGTTTTTCACTTGCACTAGGCTTTGGTACCAGTTGTAGGATTGGACCACAATCGTCGACATCGATGATACTATTCTAGATGTACCTGGTAACGGAGAGATCACGTAGACTAGCGCACTTTCTAAATGAAAAACCCGGCTTTATGACAATTGTGGACACGCGTGGTTTACTTATTGGCGGATAACAGAAGTGGCTGGATTGGCTCGGATTCTCGTGCATGCTGTTGGAGACTGTAATTTCTGTGACGTGGTTCCGGCTAGTCATCGAACTAGTAAAAGCGCAACTGCAAGGATAGCCAGATGTAGAGTGGATAGTATGAGCGAAGAGTTCAGGGTATGTGTTTTTATGGGCTTTTGTATTCCTTTCAATTTAACATAGTCGTTTTTGAGTAGTATCGGAGGTTTGGAAGAACTTGGAAGTCGAAGCTTTAAGAACCAAGACCAAAAAAAAAAAAAAAAAAAAAAAAAAAAAAAAAAAAAAAAAAAAAAAAAAAAAAAAAAAAAAAAAAAAAAAAAAAAAAAAAAAAAAAAAAAAAAAACTGCGCTCTGATCAAAATTAAAATTTGTTACAAGAATGTGGCCATTCGGCCGAGTATCTTCGTAATAGTTCCAAGGTTTCGAGGGCCGCCATGTCATGTATACCAAAGTACCAATGTTGTTCGCAAACTACACAGCTGCAAGAGTTTCTTTGAAATTATATTGCACTATTGCACTGATTCGAGGTTTGTTTGGACAAAGTACCGACAAGTTCTGACCACAGAAGAAGGACATTATAGACTCAAAAGAGGGCTTATTTATCATTACAATTTGGACACATGGGACAGAGGCGTTAATTCAAAATGCTGAGAATGGAACCTACATTAAGATGAATCAGACACAAGATCCTTCTAGCTTCCCGTCGGCATTCTCTTGTGCAAGCCCAACTGTCCACGCTGTTGTCAGAGAGAAAGAAAGTTGAAGAAAAAGCCTACAAAAGCTCAAAGTCACAAATTTCTGGGAGCCGAACAGTAGATGCGGAAGGAGCCTGTCGGGAGTTGAATCTAGAACATCAAATGCCCATCAGGATGTTGGAAGCTCACAGCAATTTGAAGATGGAACCGTTTTGAAAACTCCTGTAAACAAACTGCAGATAGCTGAGAACTCTCATTACCCATGAGGTTTTTCAACCTCAGCGGACGCCATGTGATTCATGCCAATAGCACCAAACTTGGCCAATTACACACATACGGCGGTGACGCCTCTTGATTTATGGTTACTCAATAAAGTGCGTGATAACCAATTTCTGCTCGATGCATACCCCTCTGATCAAATTATCTGTACAACAGATAAAATCTAATTCATTTAACGAAAAAATCTCATGTTTTTCTTTTTTTTTTTTTTTTTTTTGCTTCGTGGTCGACTCATGCATCGGGGATTGATAGCAGCAAGGTCTTGGTACGTTTTCTACTAGCCATTATTCCGGTGGACCCTGATGAGGACATGCATATTAGTTAGCGTGTGAAAATCCAGATCGAAGACGATGGCGTTTTTCGTTCCCCATATGCATAGCCAGCAGTCGAGGGGGTGTCGGATCAAAGTTAATACCAGTATTCATAACTTTGCAGTCTTTTTGTTTGTGGACTTACTGCAGCATATTCAATTAGAGTGTAGAGGCCTGACTTCGACATAAAACGTCCATCGGCACGCATAGCTCGATCCAGTTTTTCCTCATTTTGGACTACCTGCTGTGGTGTGCATACCCATGGCCATGTTGTCTATGTAGAGATCTCGCATCTCCACCTAACGCAATTGTTGTATGGCTTCTTACAGACTCCGCTTATTCCCGAGCATCTCGCTCATGAATGCAGTTTCCATTCCGTACTTTCTACACGCCGCCTTTTCCAGCATTTTCCAACTGCTTTGTTAACCACACCGACAAGTGCGTCAAATGCGAGATTCCCAGCATATCGTTTTACTTTCCAGAAAAGAAGCAAAAGCACTGGCCAATGCCTCGCAGAGCAACCTTTTTTGCTTCTTTTCGGAGAAAAAAGAAGCCGCCGGAGGCAACCACCACACCCTAGGTCCAGAACCCTCCGGTGGTGTGGTATGCCCTGCGGGCGGCCTTCTTTTCCAGAAAAGAAGCAAAAGCACTGGCCAATGCCTCGCAGAGCTACCTTTTTTTGCTTCTTTTTCGGAGAAAAAAAGAAGCCGCCGGAGGCAACCACTCACCCCCTAGGTCCACAACCCTCCGGCGGTGTGGTGTGCCCTGCGGGCGGCCTTCTTTTCCAGAAAAGAAGCAAAAGCACTGGCCAATGCCTCGCAGAGCTACCTTTTTTTGCTTCTTTTTCGGAGAAAAAAAGAAGCCGCCGGAGGCAACCACTCACCCCCTAGGTCCACAACCCTCCGG
>JAJLUK010000123.1:0-32260 GCA_030570055.1 Blastobotrys chiropterorum
AAATCGGTAATAGATAAGAGTCACGATACCGGCGGTATTCTATTTTCAGATATCTCTGACCTTTGTTCGGGAGTAGACCCTCACAAAATATATATATATGCATATGCATATATACGCGTGCGGCTCGCGATATTGATCATATATATCACGCGTACGCGTACGTGCCACTATAGTACTGTACATATGCATGCATATGGGCGTGGAAAATCGAAAATCTCAAAAATAGTCGTTTTTTTTTTTCGCCGATTTGTATGGCGAACATATATATATATGTGCGTGTGCACATGCATAGATCGCGATCTAGGTCTAGAGAGCTCGAGTATTATAGCTATAGTACTGGCGAGAACCCGCTACCATGTATAGTGAATGGCTACCCTCTACGATACGCCTAAATATATAAATATCGGAAGTCAACTAATTAGCTTTCGAAGTTCTCTATGATCTCTAGCTATATATATGTAATAAAGTCGATTGTATGGACATAAATTAAAAAGGAATGAATTCCGACTTTCTATTTGGGCATATGCATATCGTATCGTAAAAGGTGGCCACTCGCTGTCCATGGTAGCAGATTCCCGCCAGTGCTCAAAATATATGCATACTACGTCAAATCTTAGCACTAGCTATGACATAGTCGTGAGATATGCATATGCCGATACATACATCGGCAAAAAACTCCCATATGCATATTCGCGTTATGTTTATGCATAGAGCACTTTAGCTGCAACGAAAACATTACTCTTTATCTATATATACATAGGTAATTATTCTATTAGTTGGCGTACTTGGAGCCTGCTCTCAATTTTGGGCCCTTAAGATAGAAGGTGACTGGTATCAGTATCATCACCAAAGTAGCAAACCCGAGAACGCTACACCCCCATCCCACTGGAAAATCCTTAGGTCCCAAATTTTTATAAAGAGCATGAGCGAAAAGTGGGAACCCCGCGGCAAGACCAGATCTGAAGAGGCCATTACCTGCGAAGACGGACGCCTGGTACCGAGGGAACGAAAAAGCCATATAGTTAAATAGACACTGGTAAATGACAAAACTGCCCACAGCGAATAGGCCACTTCCAATCAGTGGCACGATCCAATGAATATATTTCGTGCTGGTCCAAGCAAACATGAAAACCCCGACTGGCTGGAAGGCAGCACCAACAATGCAACTTGGAATGAAAACTTCTGGCTGTCGTGTCTCTCCTCGTTCCATTGGCACAGTGAATTGATAATGTAGCGCCACCAAATAGGCGCTAGCTCCTATGACGATGCCCATCATAATTGCAATGTACCCGCAACTCGTCTCCACGTTATTAAATCCGTGCACTTCTTGAAAGACTATTGGGAAGGACTCGAACCAGAGGTACATAATTGCGTATACCAGTGCAACATAACAATTAATGGAAAAAATGACTGGGTCGGCGAATGCAATCATAAAAGGCCTCCATAGGGTTTCAATTGCAACTTCCTTTGGCTCCATTTCAGAAATTTTAAGATGACCTTCGGACGTTATTCTATTGTCGTTTGTTATCTTTCGCAGTCTTTCAGCCTTTCGATAGAGTAAAGTTGTTTGAGATGATTCAGGAAAAGCAAAGAACAAAAGACAAAAAGTGAAACCATCAAAAATCAAGAGAAACCAGAAGGTCCATCTCCAATTGACTTCTTGAACAAATGCAGCTCCGATTAATGGGCCCAAGACTGGTCCACAGATAGAGCAAATACTCCAGGTAGCTAGCCCCTCTGGGATTCTGGACATGGTGATAACATCACCAACAGAAGCACCGCCAGTAGCGAGGGCTGGAGAAGCAAAAACGCCAGCCAAGAATCGCAAAATAATGAATGAGCCGATGTCTTTGCACAATGCCGTCGGGATTTGAAGGATGACGAAGATGAACAATGTAGCAATGTAGATGTAAACTCGTCCAATGGCTGGATGTTCAGACAGTGGAGAAAAGACCATTGGCCCCACGCCATAACCAAGGATGAATACAGATAAGGGGAGATAAGCAACTGTCAGCCCTACGTTGAACTCTTTGGCAATGTCTTCCACTCCGGGTAAATAAATAGAAGAACCAACATAAATGGAAACCGTTAACAGGCCGACTTGAAGAATAAAAAGAAACTTTTTGTACATTGGCCAATTCTTCGGATTCTCTGGATCATCTGGCCCTTCCCAATCCACAACAATGTATTTCCTAATTTCATCCTTAGCCTCGTCGATTTCGGGTTCGCTTCCCTCTTTCGAGTTTGATTCTTGTTCCTCTTCACTGTTTATAATTGCTCCTTCAGTACTGGATTTTTGTGATTCTGGAAGGTATTTGCTTGGGGTTACATATTCAGGTCTATCCTCGGGATGCATAAAAGCTTTTCGTCCCGATAGCAGATAGACCATCTGCCCAAAGAAACTGTCACGGATAAAGTGTGAAACCATTTTCATGCCTTGATTTCTCTTAAAGAGAAGGACAGTCAAAGGGCTATCTATATTTGTGAAGTGGATCCGGAAAAGTTTCGCTATCAACGGAGATTATCGCAAATCCTCAAACCCGACATTATTAAATCCGACGTAGCTAGAGCATCATTGCCGGATTTTTCACCTTACTCTGCAAATTTGCGGGATACATCTCAATTCCGTTGTTTCACTCAGTTCCGGCAAGTCATATCCTCAATTCCGAGAACCGGGTGTTCCAACTCCGATGGTGGGATAACAATTCCGGTGCTTGAACTGCGCACGTTGTTTACAGTTGGTTTACAATTCCCAGAGACTGTTAGACTGCATCGATCATTCCGGACCTGCTATTCCTGTTCATTCGCTATAGCGGCAGAGGTTATAAAGTAGCTTCTAATCCTTGATTGTGGCAATACCATTGTTCCGATTGGAGCCAGGTGATTTGCACCTGTGCATATTCATATTTTAACTGTGTTATGAATATACGGTTATGTCAGCATGCGCATTTGCATTTTGTCTAGTTACAGGTTAATATGTAGAATATTACCAGCATTTGGTAGCATTCTCAGCGGTAGTTGGACATGGGCTATTATTACTGACCGAGGTATAGATATTATGGAATATGGAATATGAGAAACTGTTACAAAGCGAACAAAGCGGCACCAGCGATGCCCAAGGCGACGGAACCAACTTGAAGTGTGGACGCTCCGTTAACTTGAGGTGGGGCAGATGTTGGGTTTTGGCAAGATTCCTCCGTGCAAGTAGCGGTAGCAACGGCTGTGGATGTGCCAGGTTGACACTTCTCCTCAGTGCAGGTAGCCGTAGCAGTGGCTGTGGATTGGCACTTCTCGTCAGTGCACGTCGCAGTGACAACAGTGGTGTTTTGATAGCACGAAGTGGTAGAATTGGCAAAACCACTGGTTGGAACTGGCGCTTGGGTAGCAGAGGCAGTGGTGGAATTTCCAGAATTGGCAGTGTCCGCGGAGATTTCAATCTCGGTGCAGTCGCCAGTTGGGTTTTTGTCACCAAAGTAGACAATGGCGTAGGATTCCTTGGAATAGTTGTATGGGTCGTTGACGTTCTTGCAGCCATAGAAGCCCTCTGTAGAGCCGTCGTATGCAAACTTTCCGTCTTCGACAGACCACTTGGCAGCACCATCGCCAGGTGCCATTTCGACGATTGGATAATCGCCTCCGTCAACCAAATCCATAGAAAGCGTAATGTCGTTTCCGATCTTTTGGGAAACGATACCCTTGGTCTTGTCAAATTCAAACTCCTGAGGAGTAGATTTTGGTCCGGTAAAACAGTAGTTGATAGCGGCGCCTTCATGGATACAGTAGATGCCAGTGTTGTCAATGCCATCGCCCTTAGCAGTGAGCTTGAGGGCGTGAGCTGCAGTGGCTGCAGCTCCAATAGAAGCGAGTGTGGAGAATCTCATGGTAAAAGCGAGTGACAAGTGTTTAGAAGGAAAAGAGAAGAACAAATTACTTGAGTCAGCAGAAAAAGTATTGCACAGGGACTATATTGGTCTATTTATACCAATCTGTTCAGGTGTGCGTCTTGTTATTATTATTGTTACACTAAACAGATCGGCACATTGATTTCCAGAAACCGAACGGTTGCATGTGCATATCCACTGGATGACGATGACGGTGCCGGATAGCGGGGATTAAAGGATAAGACAAAATAAGGGGTATAGCTGCATGCTGTCAGTGGGCACCCAAAACATTTGGTTGAGAGGAAGAATGCAGTTTTCTATTCCTCTTCGATTAGCACATTTTAAACTTTCCCACGGCGTATTTGACGACCTTAAAATAGATGCTCATGCGGGAAGATCCGGCGTCAATCGCTGCTCCCGTGGTCCGCATCAATAATGTTACGCTACCCCACTGGCCTGTGCTATAATTAGATAGATGACTTCCCATAAAGGGAAGATTTGAACGTGGAGCAGATCGTTAACCGTCACAACCATCGAGAGGGGACGGCTCCTCATCCGCTTCATTGGACACCGTCAGTAACCGCATCTATTTCCATAAATTTCCTACAGTCCTTTTTCACTGTAAAAGTTTTTCAGGCTCTCCTACGTCATTGTGCTGTGCGCAGGTGTTTGTCTCAGCTTTGTTGAGGACAACCGGTTAGTTCCCGATGCCGGTCGAGCGCCACATTCCATGGCAGCCATAATAGGAAAGAGTTGGATTTTCGATGAACCAATGCCTAATGTCAACAGTTTTACCACTGTAGCGGTTGAAATTTGGAGCGAAAATAATAAAAAACAATACTGGAAATGGGAAGAGAGGAGATGTGGCATTGATCAGCATAGTGCTGTGATACGGCCAGGGTCTAGGTTTGCATAGATGCTAATGGAAGGAAAATCCACGGGTTAGTGGCTATAGTATATACATATTCATACGCATGGCAATGCTCTATGGTATTGAATGAAGATTGGTGCGTATACTGTGCGTGGAAAAATATTGAGCCAGTTGGCCAGTGATACATAACTAATGGGAAAATGCAGTCTCTCGTAGATTTGTTCACTAGTTTACAGCAAAGTTGCCGGGTCGGCACATGTGAAATGCTATCACGAAAGTAATTACTCACTTTTAGTTTTTTCCCTATTTAGGTTTTACCCTTATTCTACATAACTATACCGGTCAAACTCCTTTGCCATCATAAACGACAGTCCCTCGTCTCTATCTTGCTTCTTTCTCTTCTCCTGTAGGTCCAAAAGAGACTTGAACCTCAGAGTGCGGCTGCTTGGACCCCTGTCATCACGGAAAAAAAAGTTCCAAATTGCGTAGAAAGCTCTCGAAAATGAGAATGCTTCATGTTCTCTTTCGGCGTTGAAATTCTCCCCGCGGCGTCCATTATAGCTCTGGTTATCATAGTTTGAATCAGAACTGACAGAAAAATGGGCCACGGTTTCCCTGTCCCTGTCACAATTTGAAGATGCCCAGCTAGCACGTGTGCAGTAGCAGTATTTTGGAACGACTCCATTAGTCAAATCTTCGTAGTGTCCTTTAGCGAATGCGTTCATACGTCGTCTTTGACGGATGGCTGTTCTGAATGGATTACGACTCTTAATCTCTGAAACGTGCTCATTTCTGATGATTTCGTGATCCGGAATAGCGTTACTGTTGCTATAAGGTGCGCTGAACGGGTTCATTTTTAAGGGTTTTGGAGACGACTGTATATAGTAGATGGGTGAAATTGAAAGAGCCCGCTGGGCTTTATATAGTCTCCGCTAGTGAGAAATATAGAAGAATAAGCGAGGACTGGAAGATGATGAGATCTATGGATTTAATCTAAAACTAACGGGTACTCACTTTTGTCATCAGCGACTCGAACGAGAATAAAACGTTATTGGCATGATTTTTACAACGATTGCATACCATATCGTTCTTTTGGCACCTAATCGCCCTTTCTTCGCAATGAGAGTAAATTCAAACACACGACCATGCTCCACATGGATACAAAAATTCGTTACACTGGGTTGAAATTAATAGTAATATTAATTTCACAGTGATGTCAGTCAGCCGCACAAACCGCGTTACCCTGGCAACGGGCTGTTCCAATCATAATTTTTTCACCCCCTTCAACTCACTCTATTGAAGAGTATTCAAAAGTTTCGCGCAACTCAACAAAGCTGTTGAAAAAAAAGGAATGCTGATATCACATAGTAGCACGTTCGTTGGGAGACGTGCTATGACAAGTACATGTCTCCTCAGTGGACAACGAGGCGCCCTTCGCACGGTGCTAATGAAGGAGTGTCGAGCATTATTCCACTCCACATCTATTGCACAATCCCTAGTTAACCCAGTTCAACCAGACGAATCATATAAAATCCGGATCCGAAAACCGGGAAAGGCGTTCGGGGAGCCTATGGATCCCAAAAAACAATTAGGCCTGCGACCAATATACAGTGCACTTGCCGGACATCATATTGCATTTACACGACGAGCTTCGTTTGGATTTCTGCTGGCTAGCATCTATGCGGCCTATGTTGTAGTTTCATCTGCCACTCTGCCGAACATGTTAGGGTTGGTCGGCTTTCTGCCGATTGCGACTCCAATTCCATTGCTGCAATATTTAACTGGGCCGTATGTCACGCGGATTTTCCGGCTGTATGATAGAGGGGTCCCACAGACCTACGAGAACATCACCAAAGACGAGACACTGGTGGTCGAGCAAGTGAGCATGTTCGGCCGTTCGCTGAAAGCCACCGAAATCAAGCTGCAAGACATTCGGCTAACCAACGAACGTTTCGGATGGGTCAATTGGGTCTACAGAGATAAAGAGAGCGGCGAAGTTATTAAAATGTATGTTGCGGATAATGTTGGCGGCATCAAGATGGATAGAATTTGGGGTATAATCGAGAAGAACAGCGGTGTAGATAATGGTCGCGGGTTCTTGGATGAACGCGAGTGACTTGTATATATATATTAACGAGAGTATGAGATGTCGCTAACGTCCGCAGGATTGCGAAATGTGTTATTCCATGCGGCCTTCTTTTCTAGAACGAAGCAAGGGCACTGATAGTTCTCTCTCCGCTCAGCGGGGCTATATTTTTTTTCGGACAAAAAAAAGCCACCGGAAGCACTACACCGCCCCTAGAACCGCTGGGGGCGTGTATGCCCTGCGGGCGGCCTTCTTTTCCAGAAAAGAAGCAAAAGCACTGCTTTTGACTATGTTCATAAAGATTTTTATGCGTATCACACCGTGTGGTAGCTAATTGTTGTGCACAGGCCATGTGCAGGGAAATTGCTTGAATGTGGGATCCTATTGACTCTTGTGTATATCAGATGCACGCGACAGTCGAGAGGACGTGTTTTTTCTTGTCAGACAAAAATCTGCTCAGATTTCCCTTCAGGGGCTAACTACATTCCTTACATATACATTGCAGCAGTAACACACATGTACTAAACAAAAGAAAGAGAATAAAAAACCATAAAACTACAGGAGACGTCACTACAAGCACCTCCAAATTAAACACACAGCGCGTACTTGTGCTTTAATCAAATGGAAGCTCAAATTTAAGGACTAAAAAAAAGGCCACCACAGCCTCCGGCGAAAGTGGCGGCTTCGCCACAACAAAGGCGCAATCGCACGTGAGGCGGCGCACAAACGCAAAAAAAGAAGGTTCGGAGGACAGCCACTTGGGACGCCACAAAACAAAATAATAAAGCCAACCACCAAAGAACGAAAGAAAAATCAAATTAACGGCCGTATCCTGTTGTATTTCCCCCCATTCAGCGAACGCCTTTTATTGAAACACACATAAGCGCCATGACCGACGTCGAAACTCGGGTAACAGCAGAGGGCTCCAGCGACAACAATAGCTTTGAAGGATCGACTCCATTGAAGTCGGACTCAAAGGGAGAAGGCAGATACAAGTGCACACATTGCAACCAGACGTACACCAGACAACACAATCTCAAGTCACACATGCTCACACATTCACAGGAAAAGCCATACTCGTGTAGCCAGTGCAGCGTCAAGTTTCGTCGGCTGCACGACCTCAAGCGGCACAACAAGCTACACACGGGCGAAAAGCCATATTCGTGTGAACGATGCGGACGCAAGTTTGCCCGGACAGATGCTCTCGTTCGCCACATTCGAGTGTCTGGGCTATGTTCTAATGCTAATATCAACCCCACTACTACTAATGAGACCCCAACCACAAAGTCAAAGAGCCGGCGCCATCGACGGGACTATTCCGAGTCTCCACCGCCTAATGGCTCTGGCGGAGAGAGCGAGGACGTCAGTCCGGCGAGCACACCCAAGCTGCCACCGATATCCGAATCAAATGGCGACCGCCAGTTACCTGTGCTGCCGCCGTTGAACATTAACAATCATTCGGCAAACGACCCGTGGGCGGCGGTGCGGATGCTGGAGGCGCGAATGAAGGTGATGGAAAATAGACTACACGACGCCGAGGGCCGGATCTCCCATCTCGAATCCAAGCTCAACGAAACAAACGAAGACGAGGATGAGTAAATTATATATCTATTAAAAATGAAGTTTATTGTTCGTCTCGCTTCCCAGGGGGAGGGAGCGGCGGGTTTTTTTGGCGGCTATGCAAAAGTCCCAATTATGCATAGCTACGCAGCGCCACTATCCGACGGGTGAGGGCGGGGATCCAAGGTGCAGTTAGCCGATGCCTCTCTAAAATAGTCTCGTCTAAAGTGTGGAGTGGAAAAAACGGTAATTTTGTGTAACAAAAAAAATTTATAATATTCATCATATGTATAATGCGCAAAAAAATGGAGTCAAACTGCACTTAGAGCTTGGCTTGGTTTCTGGAAACGGTGGACTTGATGAGACCGTTTGGATTGGATTGTGGAGCATAAACTTCGGCGTCCTTGCCTCTGTTTTGCAAGCCCTTGTGCCAGCTGAGGTCAATCTCAAAGTAGTGCTTGTTTGGAAGAGCGTAGGAAACGTCCTGGATTTGAGTGAACTCCTTGAGGATGGACTGAGACATGTTGTACATGGTAGCTTGGACAGAAGCAGAGTTCTCAAGCGCAAAAGTTTCCAAGGTGATGTTTCTAGTACCATCGTATGCATTGTCGAAGACACCGTCATCAGCAAGCTTCTTGACTTGGCCGAAAGTGGTAACCTTGGAGCCAGTCCAGGTCCAGGAAGCGTCGACGTCAGTAGACAAGATTCTGTCGTAGGTTTCTGGGAGGGTGGTGTATTCGCACTTGTGGTAGGAGTGGAACATGGAGCCGGTGGACTTGAGCACAGTCAAGTTCTTCAAGCCGGACTTGATCTCGAATGGAGAGCCGTCGTCTCTCTTGGAGACGGAGACGGTTCGGAGCTCATCACCGTCCTTCATGAAGGAGTGTGGGTGTGGCTTGCCCTCAACGTTGTATCTGGTCCAACGAACTTGGGTGATGTCAACGTGGGCAGCGTGGATGTGTGGGTAGCGGGTGATGAAGTGGTTGGCAAGAGCGGCACCGAATCTCTCAATTGGCCAGACGTTGGTCTGCTTGGCCAAGATGTGGATGGTGTTCTTGACAGTGTCGGTTGGGACGACTGGCCAGTTGTCGGCCTTGGTGTAGGATTCTTCAATCTCACCTTCCAAAAGACAGCAAACGGTCATCTCGATGACGTTTTGGTGGTTTCTGTCGTTAGGGTCTCTCCAGACCTTGAGGACTCTAACGTTGTCCTTACCGTATCTAGCAGCAGAAAGAGAAGACATGTTTGTTTGTGAGGGTGTGTTTGTGTGCTTTGGAGTGTTCAAGATTGAATAATCTGATCTGAGAAGAAGAGAAGTAAAAAAAAAAAAAAATTTCAGGCAGCAAAGGAGCGATTTATATAGTTCCTCCCTCTTGTTCTCCAGCTCATTTACTTTTTCTTTTTGGGTTGTCTCGGTCTTGCCCGACCCTCTGGCGTTCTCCGATCGGCCCGCCTTTTTTCGCCCTCCAACTGGCCTACCGCGGTGTACCCGCGGGCAATGAGATCATAGGTTCAGGGGCCGAAACATCGGACTTGTGCGCTGCAGTGCAATGCTTGGTGGTCTCCTTCCCCACAGTTGCAATATTTTTGTGTGGTTCGCTGGGGGAGCATAATAATAGCTGTTTGCGGGGACGTCGCATACGTGCGAGGATGGTGAGCTGTTTTGTGCATCTTCGCGGTGGTTTCGGTGCGTAATGAGCGATAGGCAGTCGACATGTTCCGGTATTTGAAAATCCTGTCTCAGGTATTCTTGCCCCAACTGGAAAATTTCACTATCCGTTCCCCCCGAGTATCGGCTTTTTTTTTTTTTGCCCACAAACGGCCGGTAATAACCACCGAACCGGTTGTTTTTGGCCCCATGTGGGTTAGAGATGCATTTCCGGAAGCCTGAGATTTGCGGAGAAGGTGTGAAGTGAGAGAGTGAGAGAGAAGGTGAAATGGGAGCTGGAGACGAAGATGGTTTTTTTATTATTTATTTTTAAACCAGCTGTATATATATACTGTTGACCAATCCTAATCTTCAACTGTCAAAACAATTGCTAAAACTGACAAAACTGCTCCAATTCTCCCTTTCGGAGAAAAACGAAGCCCCGTCTCCCTCACCCTCACAACATCCCGCGCGACCCCATCACAATACCCACTGCGACATGCCTAGCATAGTCTCAATCGTTCATGACCATCCTGCCGATCTAACCCCATAATTCTGGTATGAGCTTTGCATAATAATATACGGCTGAACCGCGCACACTCGGGCGCGCGTTCCGGTCCGGCACCACCGGTGGAGACATTTTTTTTGGTGATGGTCCCGTCCCATCACGCACCACCACCAAAGAGCTAATGTCGGCACCGGGAGTAAAGTCCTCAGGATGGCGACCCACGCCGCCCCAGCGCGGGTCGTTCCCCTTAGACCACGATGCGGAGTGCAGCAAGGTGATGAAGGACTATCTGGACTGTCTCAAGTACTCGCAGGGCCAGAATGCGCCGGGATGCAGACTTGCGGCGAAAAAGTATCTCAAGTGTAGAATGGACAAGTGAGTGGTTCCTAGTACTCAAAATAGTATATATATACCTAACACACATGTAGCGGGTTGATGGATAAGGACGAATGGAAAAACCTGGGTCTGCCAGATGACAACAACAGCAACAATAACAAATGACCAATATCTTGTACATAGTGTAATTAAAAATAATAATTTATTAGTAAGTATATCGCTCATTCACGCCTCCTCCATGCTCTCATCTTCGTCAAACTGATCCGACCCGTCCTCACGGTTCTTCTCATCCATAGCCATGGAAGATTGCGGAGGCAGGAGCGGCTGGTCGGTCTTTCCCCCTCTCAACACTGCGTCGGCAATAAAGTCGTCCTTGAGACGCTTCTTGTGACCGGATCTGGTGAGACCCTGCTTGAACTTGGGGAACCCCACCGCTTGCCGGGACAACGCGCTCATGCGGTCTGAAAACTCAATCACGTCGGCCAACTCCTTTTCCAGCATCTGGATCTTGTTCGTCTCGGACTTTACGTTAAAGTCCAGTCCGGCCGAGCTGATGGTGAAGCCGCAGCCGCCGCGCTCGGCCAGCTGCAGAATGACGTCTTCCTCAATCCCGTCCAAGAGATCAAAGTCGATGGAGAGAAAGCTCTTGCACAGACTGTAGAGCTGGAGCTCCTTGAACCGTCGCAGACCATCTTTGGCCACCGCAACGTCGCCGTTAGCGCGAAACAGTTCGTAGTTTGTCTGATACTCCTTCTCGAGCTGGCTATGGTCGCTGGCGGACAAAAATGCATGTATATATGAGCCGTATTCAAGACGTCTCTCGTCAATGCCCGGACCCAAGTCGTTCCCGCCGTCGATATAGACCGACGACAGCTTCCACCGGTTCTCGCAATGCGTCTTCAACTTGTGATCCACGGTAAGCGCTATGCTAAGGTTTTCGTTCGCCAGTCTGTACTCCCTCAGCTCGAGCAGGATCGACCCGGCGTAAAAATGGTACGCAAACACGTCGTCCCTGGTCAGCTGCGAGGTCCCGCCACAATCGTAGCGTGTATGCAAAACCCGCTTGACCGGTAGATAGCTCTTTAGCTTGTACGCCAGTTCCATAGTTTTGGCGTGGATCGGCCACAGCGTCTTCTCGTCACCGTTAAACTCCTCCAGCCGTTCAATTGCCCGGACAAAGATGTGTAGCAGGTAGCCCGAGCCGCTGTTGATCACTCCCCCAGCCAGCTCTGGCAGCTTCCCCACCAGTCCGAAAAACTCCTGGTCCACCAGTCGGGCCTGTTCCACGTTCAGGTGCTCGAAGCACGTGTACAGGTAGCGGATCAGGTCGCGGCCGCTCATCCCTTCCGCCGTCTGAAGCTGCTGCTGCAGCCCCAGCACCCAGAAGACAGTGTGGTCCTCCGGGTTCGTCTGCTGCAGAACGTCCGCAATGTTGCCGCCCTTCTGCAGGTACTCCCTCACAGCCGGAACGACCTTTTCCGCCACATTCCCCAGACTGGTCCCTCCGGGCTGTTCTGCGTGCAGAAGCTCCATTAACGTTTCCATCTTGCGGTGTGTCAAATGTGGTGGTGATGGTTGGGATCGCTCGCCGGTCCTCACCACACAGTGTTCTGGCGCCGCCACAGACTGAAAGAAGCAAAAACTGTAGCTCTGTGAGGCAATTGGCCAATGTCTTTGCTTCTGAACGCTGTTCGTAGGGCGAGTACACGTCAGTGATTCTAGTGGGTGGGCTAGTGCCGCCGGCGGCTTCTTTTTTTCTCCGAAAAAGAAGCAAAAAAAGGTAGCTCCGCTTCGCGGAGAGGAAGTAAACTCCAGTGCTTTTGCTTCTTTTCTAGAAAAGAAGGCCGCCCGCAGGGCATATACACTGCCGGAGGATCCTCGTCCTTAGAGAGTTTGTAGTTGCCTCCGGCGGCTTCTATTTCCTCCGAAAAAGAAGCAAAAAAAAGGTAGCTTTGCGCAACCATTGATCACTGCTTTTGCTTCTTTTCTAGAAAGAAAGGAGGCTGCGCGCCGGACATATACATCGTTCAAAGGGTTAGTTGCCTCTGATAGCCTCTTTCCCCCCCCCGAACCAAAGCAAAAAGGTAGATCTGCGCCTAAAGTGCCCGAGCTTTTGTCCTGTTTCCAGGAACCCGAGGGCCATTATGCCTCAGTGACACTGCAGACTGGGAGTGCACCTCGAGTGGCGGATTTAACGGCAGTGCTTTTGCTTCTTTTCTAGAAAAGAAGGCTGCCCATAGGGCACACTGACCTCTAGTCTCTAGGGGGGTTGGTGGTTGCCTCCGGCGGCTTCTTTTTTTCTCCGAAAAAGAAGCAAAAAAAGGTAGCTCTGCGAGGCCGTTTACCGCTGCTTTTGCTTCTTTTCTAGAAAAGAAGGCAGCCCGCAAGGCGCACTGATCTCTAATCCCTAGGGGGCTGGTGGTTGCCTCCGGCAGCTTTTTTTTTCTCCGAAAAAGAGGCAAAAAAAGGGTAGCTCTGCGAGGCCATTTGCCACTGCTTTTGCTTCTTTTCTAGAAAAGAAGGCTGCCCGCAGGGCAATTGCACCCCAACGCTCCTAGGAGGCTGGTACCACCTCCAGCGCCTGTTTTTCCCTCCAAAAACAGCCTGAATCTGTCTCTGGGAAGTAGAGAACCATTTGCTTCTTTTCTAGAAAAGAACACCGCCAACTAACCACACAATTGCGTATCAGCGAGATAACGCATAGCTGGCTCTACGCTAAAGCAGGTCCCAACCTGCATATGCACGCAAACCGCCCTCACAATGCAGATATAGTGAGTCTGCTGATTTTTCACCGCCCCCATTCACCTTCTCGGAGAAACAGACAGCCACTACGCATCTACGCCACATACAATTTGTCCGCTACACTCTCTACACAGCGAGCTTCTTCGCCACTCTGCGCCTTCGAGCAGATTCGATAGCGGATAAGACGCGCGGCCCGTTATCACTGACATCATCACCCATCGGCCCGACCCCGCCGCCGCACGTATATAAGCTGGAGCCGCTATAGAGTCACTGCTGGCCACGGCACCACCCACACGCTACTTGTTACTCCTCTGTGCACATCACACACACCCTACCGCTCACTCACACACCACACAAAAATGGCAGAAGAAATTGCTCGAAAGGCCCACAAGGCCGCCACCCTCCTGAAGACGCGGACGAACGACGTCCGCAACTCGGCCCTCAAGGCAATTCACGACGGTCTGCGGGACCACAAGGACCAGATTCTGCGCGCCAACGAGAAGGACCTTGATTTGGCCCAGCAGGCAGAATATTCGTCCTCATTGATCCGCAGACTCGACCTCAGCAAGGGCGACAAGTTCGACTCGATGCTCCAGGGCATTCTCGACGTGGCTGCGCTCGAGGACCCTATGGGCAAGATCACCCTGGCCACCCACTTGGATGACGGTCTGGATCTGTATCGTGTCACCTGTCCCGTCGGGACTATCCTCGTCATCTTCGAGGCAAGGCCCGAGGTCATTGCCAACATCTCCTCGCTCGCCATCAAGTCTGGTAACGCCGCCATTCTCAAGGGCGGCAAGGAGTCCGCCAACACGTTCACGGAAATGTCCAACGTGATCAACGGCGTCCTCTCCAACCCAGGCTTCCAGATCCCTCCAGAGGCTCTCCAGCTGGTCAGCTCCAGAGATCAAGTCGGGGACCTGCTCCATCAGGACCGCTACATTGACTTGGTCATCCCAAGAGGCTCCAACGAGCTGGTGCGGAATATCAAGAGCTCCACAAAAATCCCCGTCTTGGGACACGCCGACGGGCTGTGTGCTATTTATCTTCACGACGATGCTGATGCCAAGATGGCCGCCAAAATCGCGGTCGACGCAAAGACTAACTATCCCGCCGGCTGTAATGCCGTCGAAACTCTTTTGGTGAATGAATCGATCGTGACTACCGTCTTGCCAGAAGTATTGGATGCCTTGGGCTTGGCCGGCGTCACCATCAAGGTCTCTGAAGATATCAAGCACAAGCTCTCGGGCACCATCACTGATTTGCAATTGGCCACTCCGCAGGACTTTGACACCGAGTTCCTCAGCTTGACCATCGCCGTCAAAACAGTAAAGTCCATCGACGAGGCTATGGAACACATCAACGACCACGGTTCCCACCACACCGACTGTATTATTACTCCTAATGAACAAGCCGCTGAAAAGTTTATGAAGGGCATCGATTCGGCCGGTGTCTATTGGAACGCGTCTACCAGATTCGCCGACGGATTCCGTTATGGCTTTGGTACCGAGGTTGGTGTCTCCACTAACAAGATTCATGCCAGAGGTCCAATGGGCCTGGAAGGATTGATGTGTTATCAATATCACCTCAAGGGTCATGGCCAGGTCGCCAGTGATTATGCCGGAGCTGGTGGTAACAGAAAGTTCCTCCACGATCCAATCGATTATTGAAAAAAAAAAAAAAGTCGTATATATCTTATAAATACACATATATATATTTCTTTGTTAATTTTGATGCCCAGTCTTCATCTCGCCATATCTACCACGGGCCTGAGTGGTGTCGTATGCTCTAACAACTCGTTCTTGACCACCTTCATCGGTCTGAGAAAATGCAAATCCACGCTGCTTGCGCATTCTTTGAACCTGTCGAACCTTTCGAATGGCTTTCTGGAACTGTTCCATCCGAGGTCGATAGTCCGCAATATTATACTTTTGAATTTCTTGGACATGATGATACGAATCAGGTCGATACATCCGCTTGTAGTATTTCCACGCAACGTCCCGTATCAGACACATGCATGGTAATACTATAATCATCGCCCAGAAGGTCAGACTTGGATAAAGATGCTTCAAGACCCCTCGATACTCCATAGACACGTTAACCAACGGCGCAATGGTGGCATATGCGGGGAAAAAGCCTAGCCACAACAGGAACGACCCAGGAATGGCGATAACAGTAAACTTGTTCCACATGGACGTGATCAGGGCCGCCTTGCCCAATGCCGTCAACACACATGCAGTGTACAATGCAGTGCCCCATGTCCAGTGGTCAGCAATCATGGCATCACCCGATAGTGCCTGGCCCCATTTGTAAGTGTAAATGGAGCCCACAAAGAGAATGACTGAATGATAAAACCCGTTCAAGATCCATTCCCAGAAATGGCGCACATTGAAGAAAGTGCCCTTTTGCCCTAATTGATATAGCTGCGCATACCGGTCTAGCAGTCGAGCAGAAATGAATTGGTCCACAACACCCAAGACAAATGGCGGCAAAACGGTAAAGAACACATTGTAAAAGGTAATCGTCCATGATTCATAGACAGATTGCCCAGAGAACCCGTTCAAAAAGACAAACCAAAACTGGGTCATATACAGCGCAATGTTCTTATAAAAGGAGTAAAGAATAGCTTGGCTCAACCGCTGATAACTCCATGCACCATGAACAAGAAGTAGCTTTCGTAAGAACCGGAATTGCCCAATAGACACATCTGCACTTCGTGCCGCCTGCATACCTTCCATACCACTGATCCCCACACCAACATGGGCAGCTTGAATCATTGACACGTCGTTAGCACCGTCACCAATTGCCAGCAATAATGACTTTAGGTTTCTCTTGACCAACTTGACAACCAATGCCTTTTGCAATGGTGACACTCTGCAGCAAATCACTGCCTTGCACAAAACTGCGAGATTCAAAAAATCTTTCTCCAACGCCCGATCAAGTGCAAAACCGAGAGACTTACCGTCAATAATTAATGCCATTGAATCATAGTCGGACGCGCCCAATTGGTTATTTGCAATCGCCGTTGCCTTTTTGCGAATATTATCTCGGACGCCTTCAAACGAATCCTCATTGATGATCAAAAGGTTCATGTCTTCGCTCAAGAGCTTACAACTCATACCAATGTTGATAGCCGTTTCTTGTCGATCACCAGTGAGAACCCAAATCTTGATCCCAGCATCTTGCAGCGTGTGAATCGTTTCCGGGACACCTTCTTGAAGCTTGTCTTCAATGGCGGTGGCCCCGAGCAAAAACATGTCTCTTTCAATCATCTCTGCCGCTTCATCCAATTTTTGCGACCGATTCTCCAGCGTCGTGGCAGCGTCGTCAAAGATTTGCGACCATTCTTGGTATTCATCTTCAGGCACAACCCTCATTGCCAAACACAGTGTTCGCAACCCTTCCCCGGCAAAGTCTTCCAAATGCGACATTGTTGGGGTCACAAACGGGTTATCTGGGGCCAACCTTTCCAAAATGACAGTGTCGGCCCCTTTACAATAGAGTCGAATCTTACCATCGGGGCATCGGAAAATTGCAGACATTCTTTTTCTGGTCGAATTAAACTCGCAAATGTTCAACAATTCGTATTCATAGTTTTCTCCGCGAATCTCCACCGTGATGGACTTTGGTCGTCTAATGACAAACTTGAAGCCCAAGTTGGATGCACCTTCGACCAGGGCACCTTCATCCGGCGACGCCGCCTGGTATTTGATTTTGCCATTTTTCTTCACCTCGGGGATGACCGTGTGGCAGGATGCTAAGAGCGTGAAGAATTCTTGAATTACGGGTCCGGCATTGTCATCTTCCTCCATGTCATTGCGCAGGACGTCAAATGAATTGTATCCGACTTCGACGCCGTCAATGACGGTGACTTTTTTGTCTTCTGGGATTTCAGATGCATAGCATCTGCCTGCGATCGAGCATGATTTGAATTCCATCATGTTCCGTGTTAACGTACCAGTCTTGTCGGAAAAGATGTATTCAATCTGACCAAGCTCTTCCACCAAACTGGACGTTCGACAGATTGCAGGTGTGTCGGTTTCCTTGTGATACATGTCCAGGTCTGACGAGATTAAAATGGCCTGGTAGAATTTTACAATTTCGACAGTCACAAAGAGTGAAATCGGCACCAAGTTGGAGAATAGGACCCAATAGGTCAAAATATCCAAAAAGAATTGCTTGACCCGACTGGTTCCTTCCAGCATTAAATAGGACATTGAATCTTTGGACGTTTTCATCTTGATAACATCACCCATGGACGAGACAATGGCCAGGACGATTAGAATGGAGAATAGAAAGATAATCTGCAGGTTGAGCATATGCTCGACGGCTGTCCGTTTGATGGGCGCTGCCGTGGCGTTTCTCATTAGCTTTGTCTCGTGTCCCGTAAAGACCACGACGCCGTGGACCCAAGGAGTGTTCCTCAACGTGGCCCCACGGAGCAACAGCTGATCTGGGGAGAGCGAAATTTTCTGCGGCGGGTTTTGCAGCTCCATTGTCGCCTCGTACGAATAAAGATGCGAATTGGGCTGCTCGGACAAGATTCTGCCCCGCAGCGACCGTAGCTCGTGCGGATTTACAAACCCGGACGTTTCGTTTAATGCCTGTTTAATCTTCAAGTTAGTCTCACCATCCAGATTGGCGGTTTCAATGTAGCACAACCCTTCGGGCTCGGACGATGCTAATAACAGAATGTCTGCTGGGAAGGGCTCCTCGGAGCTGACTCTGACAATATCCCCGACCTGGACCTTGATCCACCTCTTTTTCTCAAACTGGCTCTGCGAGTTGAGCACTTCTACCTGCGAGTTGTTGAGCTCCTTGTCTGCATTTGATCGTTTCACATCTTCTGTGAGCTCCTTGACGGCGGAGACCGAGAGCACCACGGCCAACGTGCCGATGGTGGTATATCTGTTAGTGGGGGACACATTGGGCACCTGCTGGATTGCCGCGGTGAACAAGAAGAAGAGGTTGGCGTATTTGGAGAACTGTTCGAATAAAAACTTGGGCAGGAACGTGGCAATGTTGTATTTTGTCGTACTAATGTGGTTGTCCTTGTAGCCTGCGTGAGAATTAGTGGTTGGATTATTCAGTTCAATGATGCGCGGACCCAGACTGGCCGGATCAACCGTCTTTTTGCCAATAATCTTGTGGTATATTTTGCGTATGTCGAATTCTTCCTTGGGCGTTTCGTCCGCGTCATTAATGCCCTTTGGACCGGACGACGAGTCAAACGTCGATGCAGTGTCCTGTCTGCCGGCCTGACCACGGCCAGTTGCTGCGGTTGCTCCTCGTTCGGTCAGAGGCAGATCCATTTCTGAATAATTCGCCTGACCGGCCATGCCCAGCTTGCTCTTCACATTGGAATACAGACCGCCCAGCCCGCTCTTCTTCTTTGCCTCCTGTCTGCCACGATGCAACCGGGCAGACGCCAGAATCTCGTCTTCGTCCATATCGGCGGCAATTCCCGCGCCGTCAAAGTAGTCGTCGTTCTGCCGCGAATACGTCATGTCTAGGGTGTTTCTCGACTCATTGAACGGCACACTGTTGTCGGCTCCATAAGGGCTCCGGTCCTCCATTCCCTGGAACGGGTTGCGGTCATTGTGATTACGGTTGTTTCGTCCGTGATGGCTGTCGTCCTCGTCCACCGACGGATGGTCTATGAGGTTGAAATTCCCATTCATCTACAGATGTTAGCGTCCTTGTCAAATCGGGTCGTCACCCACACTTACGTCAGTTTAGCGAAACTGCTGAATTGGAGGAGTAGCGCGTGTCGAGTGTAGGAAACAAAAGCCAGAGCGAAGAAGAAAAAAAAAAAAAAAAAAAAACCGCTTCCCTTTTTTTTTGTGTGTGTTGGTAGTGCGTGACAGTGCTTCAAATGCAACAACGTGTAATGCTACGGGACAAAATCACACACTGCTCTGCTAGGCATTGGGCGAACACCGTGTTGCGCGTCCCCCCTGATACGCAAAAATAAGTCGTCGGCCCGACTCATCTAGGCTGAGCACAGACACTTCGGCAAAGCCGCACCGCCGTCACCGCCCAAATGAAGTATCATCAGCATTAGCCTGAAACACGTTCTGCAGAGCTCGGTTTCGTCCTATGCACATCGTTGGGGAGTTAATTGGAGTGTGGTTGACGCGATGGGGGAGTATGCCCTGCGGGCAGCCTTCTTTTCTAGAAAAGAAGCAAAAGCACTGGCCTCACAGAGCTACCTTTTTTGGCTCGACTTTCTAGAGGAGTGTTTGGGCAGCAAAAGCACTGACCCACTCTCCGCGGAGCGGAGCTATCTTTTTCGGAGAAAAAAGAAGTCGCCGGAGGCACAGACCTAGAACCCTCCGGGGGTAATATATGCCCTGCGGGCGGCCTTCTTTTCTAGAAAAGAAGCAAAAGCAGTGGCCAATGGCCTCGCAGAGCTACCTTTTTTTTGCTTCTTTTTCGGAGAAAAAAAGAAGCCGCCGGAGGCAACCACCAACCCTCTAGGAGTATGAGCAACCACACACCCTTTTATATAGTACTGAGCGCGAGTGACCCGCTGACGTAAGCCCCAATAAAATACTAAACCAATTAGCATGCACATTAGCTCCTACACACGTAGCTACTTTGACTTGAGGTTCGCGCTAAGCCACTCCAGCCCTTCGTAGAGACCCTCGCCGGATGTGGCGCAAGTGGCTTGGATGTACCACGGCCGCTGACGCAGGGAATGCAGTCCCAGCTTCTCAGTGACCTCCGCCGCGCTCATGGCGTTCGGCAGGTCCTGCTTGTTGGCACACACCAGCAGCAATGCGTCCCGCAGCTCGTCCTCGTTGAGCATCCGCTCCAGCTCCTCTCTGGCCTCTCCGACCCGCTCCCGGTCGTTCGAGTCTACCACAAAGATGACGCCCTGCGTGTTCTGGAAGTAATGTCGCCACAATGGCCGGATCTTGTCCTGTCCGCCCACGTCCCACACCGTGAACGAGATGTTCTTGTATTCGACCGTCTCCACGTTGAACCCAATGGTCGGGATCGTCGTCACAACCTCCCCCAGCTTCAGCTTGAACAGGATCGTGGTCTTCCCCGCGGCGTCCAGCCCCACCATCAGAATCCGCATTTCCCGGTGGCCAAACAGCCCCTGCAGCAGCTTTGATATCGATAGCCCCATGTCTGGTAATCAACAACTTCCTCTCATTGCTTATCGCTCCTCTCCTCATCTTATAGACATTATCCGCGCTCGCGCAGCCCAGCCTTCACGTGATGCGGCTGGTCATCCACAAAAAACCAGCCGTACGGATATGCGGCGTGTTTCGCCAGCCGCACCAGTGACAGCTAACGGGCAGAGTAGTAGCGCCTCCGGCGGAAGGAGAAGCAAAAAAAGGTAGCTCTGCGAGGCTAATGCTTTTGCTTCTTTTCTGGAAAATAAGGCCGCCCGCAGGGCACACCCGTCCCCCGGAGGGTTCTAGTCCCTAGGGGGTGTGTGTCGCCTCCGGCGGCTTCTTTTTTTCTCCGAAAAAGAAGCAAAAAAAGGTAGCTCCGCTTCGCGGAGAAGCGTACCAGTGCTTTTGCTTCTTTTCAAGGAAAGAAGGCCGCCTGCAGAGCAGACTAATTACCGCGATCCTAGGGGGTGTGATGCCCACTGAAGAAGCAAAGAGTAGCTCTGCGAGGAAATCTCTATCCCTCTTTGTCTGCAGGTCAATCGCATTGTCGCAAGTGTAGATATAAGCTAGCTTGTTAGTCGGAACAGGAAAGGTGTACTTACCAATGGTGCCGAGAACAGAAGCACGAGGCGATTCGAACCGATAGCCATCCGTCACAGGAGCACAGGGACAAGAATTGGTGTCCGAAGACGGCTGCGGCTGTGTATGCACAAGATCAGGATGGCCGGTGGCTCTTGTCGCCAACGTAACGGTGGTGGCACCTTCTCCCGCTGAAACTGTTGGACGCTGCGACGTACTAAGAAAATTGTCCGAAGACTGCGGCTAGTGTGTGCAGGGGAGCCCGTGAAAATCAGCTGAGAGACGTGTCGCCGCCTCTGCGGGAGAGACAAAAAAAAAAAAAAAAAAAAAGGAAAAACGGTGGGAATCGGTCCCTTTTTATATTCAAACTTGGACGCCCAGATGCACCCAAAATAATACTTCCCAAAACGGAAGGTAGGTCCCGACACCTCCGCGGGCTCCTCCAAAACGGTAACTCCGCTCCGCGGAAAGCGTGATTGCCAGTGCTTTTGCTTCTTTTCTAGAAAAGAAGGCCGCCCGCAGGGCATACCACTGCGGTGCTAGGAAAGATGGAAGGGTCTATAAGGTAATATTAAACAAAGTCGAGCTCGGACGCGGGGCTGGCGGGTATGTAGTCGCCGTCAAGCCCGGGCGACGAGAGGGAATTAAAGAAATATGCAAACACGGTGCCGTGGAACAGACGCATGCCGCCGGTCACGGGGTTAAGGTCGTTGATGAAGGCATCCTCGTGGCGTCTGAGCCGGGGGAGGAAGAGCAGGAAGGCGACGAGGGCGTAGAGCGCGCCGCCGAGCAGGTCGAGCCGCCAATGGTGGTCGAGGTACATTGTGGCCCACCATTGCCACATCATGTAGAGGGCGGAGACGGCGGTGCCCAGCGGCACCATGGCCACCACGCTGAAGGGCGAGTCCTTGTCGCGAGTGGGCCGGGTGATGCCCCAGCCCCAGACGGATCCGCCCCAGGACGCATAGCGGGACACAAACAGGAAGATGAGGCACACAAACGCCGAATGGAGGGACGGGAACGCCCCAAAGACGATGGGCGACATGTGGAAGCCATCATTGTGGATGTGGGTGCCGAGGGCAATGTCGACGCGGGTGAGGCCCGCGGCGTAGCCCGGAATGGTGTAGTTCCCCGGCTGGTCGCCATACTTGTGGTTGTACCACGGCGGCGCTGTGGGGAAGAGCAGATGCGTGAACACGCCGGCCAGGTTCTGGAGGCCGAGGGTCAGGCCAAACACACCGCAGACCCCGGGAGGTGCAAACAGCCACAAGTAGCACGCCGTCACAATCGGGGCCGTGATGTGGCCAATGACGTAGGACAGCCACGCCATGATGTCCAGGGCGGGCACAATGTAGTCAATGCATAGATAGGCCAAGTTGAGGCTCAGCCAGATGGAGGACGCGGCCACCAGGACCGGACTCAGACCGGCGGTGAGCGCGACGGGGGTTATCTCGACTTTGGCGTCGTAGTCGGCGTGGGGCCGGGATGCGTAGATGTGTCTGGCAATCTGGTACGAGAGCACGGAGAGGATGAGTCCGCACAGCACGCCCGAGAGGCCAGAGAAGATGAAGTCGTCGCAGTCCCGCAGCAGCGTGACGTGGATGGGTGGCCGCCATTCGATGGGGATCAGCCCGGCGTTCTTGAACACGCAGAGCCATGCAAACACGAGGCTGAAGTTCTTGAAGAAGTTGAGCGCCAGGCCCACGACGGACCGTCCATTGCACAGGGCCCGGTAGACCCGGAGCAGCAGCCTCCAGAGCGGGTTTGCCGCCACGCGGGCCAGCACATCCTGGGACTGTGGCGGGGGTGATGGCGAGACGACGACCATCAGAGTGAGTAGGAGTAGGAGGTTATAGCAGCAGCAGCAGCAGTAGCGGAAGGTGGGTTTTCTACTTTACAACAACAAAAAAAAAAAAAAAAGCGCTTGTCGTCCACAACGGCTCCGGTCCAGCACAAAAGCGGGCAATGCGAGTCTATTATTCGGGCGAGGGCGGGGTGAGCTCGCTTCTGAGCCATCAAAGTCAGGAAAACAAGTTTGGCGGAGTCGCACAATTTTTTTTGGGTGCTGTGCCTTTTTCCTCACAGACGACACGCGCACGCACACACTCTCGCAGATGAATTATGGGGGGAGCCACACCGCATAAAAATAGCCAAAAAGGGGGCGTGAAACACACAAAAACAAAAAAACTGCCTCCGACAGATTGGGTAAGGACCGGCGCTCCCACGCCAAGGCAGCTATCCGTCCTCCTCACGCCGCGGTCCCTACATCTGTGCGTAGCAGCGGGTGCAAGGTACCGGTTGTGTGCAGCACATCACAGTGCGTCTGCTTTTTTTTTTTTTGGCTTCCACCTATGTGGAGGCTGATACACCCCTCTCACACAGCCCATCGTCGTCGCTGTGTGATCGTTCGATGAGGATCCGCTACTGTCGCGGTCCCACAGCCGCGCACTGCCGTGTGGGTAAACAGCGGTCGGCCGGGTAACCGTGTACGTCAACGGTTCGAATCTCAGGGGTGTGGTGCCTCCGGCGGCTTCTTTTTTTCTCCGAAAAAGAAGCAAAAAAAGGTAGTTCCGCTGCGCGGAGGAGCTAATTGGTCAGTGCTTTTGCTTCTTTTCTAGAAAAGAAGGCCACCCGCAGGGCATACACCCCCTAGAACCCTCCGGGGGTGCGGAGCCTCCGGCGGCTTCTTTTTTTCTCCGAAAAAGAAGCAAAAAAAGGTAGCTCTGCGAGGCCAATTGACCAGTGCTTTTGCTTCTTTTCTAGAAAAGAAGGCCGCCCGCAGGGCACGCTCACCCCAGAGGGTTGGATCTAATCCGGGTTCAGATGCACCCTAGCTTCATGCGTACCGCATCCCGCGGCAGTGCTCCGCCGCACGCCACACATGTGCGCAGCGACCGGTGACGGGGCCCCGGTCCGACAGGCTTGCGGCTCAGTCTCTCTCTCGCGCGCGCGGTTGCTGGCCTCTGCGCGCTGGGGCACTAAAAGCAGTCACGCGTGCTCGTCGCTACACGTGTAGACGAGGTCCTGAAAAATCCCAACCGACGCCGCCATAGGAAGAAGGCCAAGCTCAAAGTTGTCCACACTTGACGAAAAGCACAACCAACAACAACAATGACAAAGAGAACTAAGAAGGTCGGCATTACTGGTAAATACGGTGTCCGTTACGGTTCCTCCCTCCGTCGTCAATGCAGAAAGATGGAGACCCTGCAGCACTCCAAGTACGACTGCACTTTCTGCGGAAAGAAGACTGTCAGAAGAAACGCTACTGGTATCTGGAACTGCAAGTCCTGCAACAAGACTGTCGCCGGCGGCGCCTACGCCTTGAGGTAAGTTGAACGAATGCGTCTAATCCGCCATCTCCCGCTAACACCCTTCTAGCACTTCTGCTGCCACCACCGTCAGATCCACCATTAGACGTCTTAGAGAATTGGCTGAGGCATAAAAGCTCTATATATCTGTTTAATATAATGACCAGTAACCACCGATCCAACCGCCTCACTTGTCGCTGACGAAAGAAACGTAGTCGATTGATCTCAAGGAAGGAGCCACTGCTTTTGCTTCTTTTCTAGAAAAGAAGGCTGCCCGCAGGGCACGCTCACCCTACGGGGTTGGAGGCTGCCTCCGGCGGCTTCTTTTTTTCTCCGAAAAAGAAGCAAAAAAAGGTAGCTCTGCGAGGCCATAGACCATTGCTTTTGCTTCTTTTCTAGAAAAGAAGGCCGCCCGCAGGGCATACATACCCGCCGGAGGGTTCTAATGCCGTATCCAATGTATCAGACTCGATCAAAGCTCAGCATTCGCAGTGGAGGCTTACGCAGTTATTATGCTCTTTCAACCCGAAAAGCATTCTCATTGCATGATCTATTTGCGGCTGGGAGTACTGCCGCAGACTCCACATTACGGAGGTACCCATAATAGCATTTAAAATTCGCCTGAGCCCTTTGGAATCTCTATGATTTCCTCAATGTGCGTTTTACATCAGCTTTTCGTCAATACCAGTTGCTGCAGTGCTACCACTTGTTTGTCCCTCGTTTAGTGGACTCGGCTGATTCAGTCCTGTATTAAAGTGAACACTAACATCGCATCCGGACACGTTTTGTAGGGCCCTTTTTTTGCCGAGTCTGTAATGCTTTGAGTATGTTACCGAGCCTTTCGACAAACTTCGACTCGATACTTAGATTGTTACGTCATCAATGTAGCCGGTCACGTTCCCGCCGAGTTTATGTTTTCTATGCACTCACATAGCAGAGTCATGTAGAACCGAAAGAATAGCGGTGATCTATGGGAGTCTGGGGTATTCCCTTGTCAAGGTCATGCCGCTATATCTGGGAGCTTTCTTCCTGACAAGCTTTAAGAGCCCAAGACTCGCTCCTTTCTGGTAGGAAAAGGACGCCAATAGTCACACAACACTAACGGTGTTTGTGGTTACCTCTGGAGGTCTTCTTATTTTTTTCCGAAAAAGGAGCAAAAATCGGTATCTCTGCAAGGCTTCTTATCTAGAGGAAGACCGCCAGCACATACACCCCCCAGCGTCCTATGATATGTCCGAGAGCTTAAAGAACCTTCACGGGCCCTGTGCCAATGCTTTGTTTCGTTTCTAGAAAAGAGGGACAAATTGCACCCCCGTAGTATATTCAGCGAAAAAAGAAAGACAATCCTGCTCGACAAGGCCAGAGCATCTCGTTAGTTTCCAAACAAAGCCGCCGGCAGATCCCAGCGGACTCCACCGTGAAGTGTGGTGCCTCCGAAAGCCTCCGCGGAAGTGTATGTGAGCCCTTGCTTTTTGAAAAGAGAACTTATCCGTATGACAATTGCGCTCGCCGCTGTCCTCGTTCCGGGAAATGGAGAGTGTGTGCTTGTGCTTTTGCTTCTAGAAAAGAAGGTCGCCCGCAGGGCACACTCTGCCGGAGTGCCCCTAGGGGGTTGGTGATTGCCTCCGGCGGCTTCTTTTTTTCTCCGAAAAAGAAGCAAAAAAAAGGTAGCTCTGCGAGGCCATTGGCTAGTGCCTTTGCTTCTTTTCTAGAAAAGAAGGCCGCCCTGGGCACACTCTCCGCCGGAGTGCCCCTACGGAGTTGGTGGTTGCCTCCGGCGGCTTCTTTTTTTCTCCGAAAAAGAAGCAAAAAAAGGTAGCTCTGCGAGGCCACAACGCTTTTGCTTCTTTTCTGGAAAAGAAGGCCGCCCGCAGGGCAGACTACTCCTCCGGAGGGTTCTAGCTCAGCGAGACCCAGTACTTTTGCGTCTTTTCGCACTCTTCCGCACTGGTCCCGGAACAATTGCACCCCAAAGAGCCGCTGAAAACAACCCAGGCTCACAGAACAAACAGCAGCCTCGATCGCCTTGCTGCTATTGTCAGTCCTTCTGGTTCCCCTTGTGGCATCCCCGCCGAAGACCGACGATCTGGGTTCGTCGCGGGTTAGGGTCGGATCGTTTCTTGTGTGTCCTTATATTGCCTGTTCACGTTACGGACCGCGGCCACCCCAACGTGTTTGCATAAAAGAGTCTCTGCCGTCTCTCGTTCACCAAACCCCTAAATTTTTTTTTTTTTTTCATTTTTATTTTCTATCCATCTCTATCTACCTACTGCTACCCTGCGCGCGCCGAAGCGAGATACACTGGCCGTTCTGCCATGGAGTCGACTTGTCAGAGTGATACGAGTTGCATTATATGTCTGGAGTCGCTGGTGACGACCGATAAGGCGGTGTGCACCATCGCCAATTGCCAGCACGGATTTCACGAGACGTGCATCAGGGCCTGGTCTGAGCGGACGAACAGTAAGTTGAGGGTTTTCTTTTGAGGTTGTGCGGAAGGATGTGATACTGACTTTGTTTTTTCCTAGGTTGCCCTACCTGCCGGTCCAAGTTCAATCTGATCAATATCATCAAGAGTCATGATCAGCGGCAGCTGGTGGTGCGGCAGATTAACGTGGACGATAAGACGGCGCCCAAGGACGATGGGGTTCTGGATCTATCGGCCATCCCGGATGACGATGAGCCGGTGGGTGGTCGGGACGAGGACGAAGAGGGCTATGAGAACTGTGTAATCTGTGCCACCAACGAGCGGTCCCACGAGCAGGTTGTCTGTGACGGTTGCAGTCGGACGTTCCATGTGTCGTGTCTGGGTATTGCCCATCTGCCGTTTTGCGACTGGTTCTGTCCGACGTGCGAGATTGATGGCGAGTCGATGCTGTTTAGCTCGTTTAATGGGGACGAAGCTGATCCGGTAGCGCAAAGAAGGCGTGCTCGGCGTCGACAGCAGCAGGCTCCACGGAGGAGGAGACGGCGTGGACTCATCATTCCGAGTCTGTCCACTTCACCCTTGCCCGGTGAGGACGGCTCCTCCATCCACTCCTCCAGCGCCACTGTGACGGAGTCGTCGACGCCGAAGCTGTCGGCGGAAGAACTGCAGGCCTGGGAAATGCTCGAACAGGCCCAGAATAATGAAGAAGAAGCGGCGACATCGATTTCTCTGCCCACATCGATGGTAGAATCGTCGTCGACAACGACTGAGTCGCCAAAGTTCAAACGTCCCACGAGACGACGGAATCACGGCACTACATCAGATGCTGGCCCTAGTGCATCATTGACAAGTGTGTCGTCTGACTCGCAGAACTCATCGTCCTCGTCAAACCCGACCTTCATGCAGTCGCTGCTCCACGATATCCGCCACACTAGTTCGGAAATCTCCATCGAGCCCCCGAAGCGGTCGCCCAAAACCCAGCTGAGCTTGGAGAAGAAGGAAAAAGTCCAGGCGCTGGTCCGCGAGGCTTTGCGGCCAGTCTACCGCTCGGGCAAGATCGACAAGGACGAGTACACCAGAATCAACAAAAACGTGAGCCGAAGTCTGTACAGCATTGTGTCGAACGAGAAAGAGCGCGACTTTTCAAAGTACAGGACCGTCGTCCAGAGTCATGTTAACCTGGAACTGCAGAATCACGGCCGGATCAGTTGATGAAGACGGAAGGAGCTATATTTATTACATTCACAGCATGGGTAGTTTGGCCTGGTAGCCGACAGTTGCCTCCGGCGGCTTCTTTTTTTCTCCGAAAAAGAAGCAAAAAAAGGTAGCTCTGCGAGGCCATTGGCCAGTGCTTTTGCTTCTTTTCTAGAAAAGAAGGCCGCCCGCAGGGCATACACTACCCCCGGAGTTTTGCCTCCGGCGGCTTCTTTTTTTCGAAAAAGAAGCAAAAAAAGGTAGCTCTGCGGGGCCAATGCCAGCGTGACGCACTGCTGAACATTTACGACCGCTGGGTCGTGTTCGATTCATTTATTATCGACCTCTAAATAATAGTAATTCTACATGTTTGAATATGTTGTCAATTTACGGTATCGCCGACCTACTCACCCTCCAGTGATTTGTTAAACCCATCAACCATGTTGTCGCTCGAAAACATGTCAAGGAATTGGTCGCCCTTATCAAAAAAGACAGACGAGAGCATGAACGGCTGGAAATCGCCCGGTGAAGGTTGACCAGGTTGTCGCAATGGAGACCGGGTCGACCCACCATTTTCTACCCGCAGCTCGGGCTCTGATTCCGATAACGTAGCTATAAGGTCCAAAAGCTTTTTGATTCGTCTGCCCGGATCCGGTTCGTCAGACACCAGGCCATCGCATGCAGACCGCATCCCGTAGGAGTCGGCCAGAGTGAATAAGATGACAGAGAGTTTCATGGCCATTCCAACTCCATGTATACGCAGAAAGTCTGCAGATGCTATTTCGCGGCCAATGTTGACCAATGAATGGGTTATTGACTTTAACAGCTCCGGGTTGGTAAGGTTCGGGTTGAACGCTTTCCAGATGAGTAGTCGGAGCCATTCTGTGGTGATGAGGAAATCGGTTCTATGCACATCCGATTCAATTGAATACGAGAGTTGCTTTGATTGTTCAATTTTTTCATACAATGTGCTCGCGAGAATTGTACTCGTTTCAGCGTGATCGAGGACCAGCAAATAATCATCCACCACAGAAAACAACTCGGCCAACGTCACAATTGCCGTGGACGAGGGGTCATTTTTGCAGTCTGGGTAGGCGAGTGACTTTTTCAAGGTCAACGGGAAATTTGTCAGAATGGCCACACCACGTTCCGTGAGGTAAAGCGTGAAGAATAGCTTGCGCAGCCGATGGGCTTGCTTGGGGAAGAAGTGTTTGTACGTTTCTTCCCGATCCAGCTTGAGCAGTTGCAAAATTGTCATAGTTTCTCGCATATAAATTAGGGACACGTGGAAAGCTTCCGTGTTGAAGTATGCCACAAAGATAAAGTAATTGGCAAACGCTGCTTCTTCACAGATGGCATCTCGCAATCGCGGTCGGACGGCTTCTTTGAACAATTTTTCGCCCAGCGGGTGATCTGTCTGACTCAAGCGGAGCTCGGTGAATATGAGTCCGCAATAGGCGACGCTCAAGACGAGCGAATAGCTTGTCCGTGTGGGAGGGAGGTCCAACAATGCCAGAATCTCCCCGCACGACAGGACCTGAGTCATAATATGCTGCGTTCCAAAGAACTTTCGAATCAGCCGCTCCAGCACACTCCGTGGGAACAGGTCCCACGAGTAGATTTCGTGGTCTGAAGGCCCGGTGTCAATCGACGGTGGGGGTTCGGTGGACTTTTTGCTGTTCTGCAGCTGGGCGATCGCACTCACCCGTCTGCTCTTCTTGGGGCCCTTCTTGATCCGCGGGAGGGCATGCGTGCAGGCAATGCCGATGGTTTTGCATCCATCACACGGAGTCTGCTCGTTGCATCGTATTTTCCGCTTCCTACAACCGTCACAGGCCATTTGAGATAGTTTATGGTGTGGGGTGGAAATCGGCCCGATTTTGGAAGTTATCGGTGTCGATGAAAGGGTCACGATCCTTGATGGCGTCGTGTATACTGGACGCAGTAAGGCAGTTGTGTTGGTGATTCTAGGTGGTTAAAGTGTGTTGGTGCGACGACGAAGGCTGTTGACTCAGTTCTGCACTTGTCGTCTCCGATTTCTATTTCCTAGGACCACTGGGGGTTATGTTTGCATGAAATTTAAACATGTGCTAGCCGTTATAAGATATTCAATTATGCATATCTTTAGAATCCTCCTGGGCTTACAGCTAAACGTATATCGAGGTAGTCGTCAGTATAATAAGCTAAATGAGGACTGATTAATATAACGTTGCAGGGCAAGCACAGGTGCTCCGCTCGCCTGTTCAGATTGAGCGGGGTTAAAGTTGAGAAGCGGTAGGAGGGTAGGGTTTCTCATTAGTAAGTGTATCGGAGAGCCATGGTAATGGCATCTCTCATTTATGGCACAATGTTTCATGCTTTGCGTGCATTTGATAAAGGCATTCAGCCAACAAACTCGTAGGCCAAGTTATGCACAATAATTCCCTGTTTATGGTGTGGCGGTTTACTGTGCGTGTGGAATGGCCACACTAGCTGTTTCCCAGTAGTGTACGGGCCGTCTTGAAGCTGCAACTTGCGATGCGATATGACGAAACGTTTGGTTCTAGAAATATATTATACTTATGCATATATATAACACGGGAGTAATCTGGCAAACGAGTCAGAGTAGCGGTTGCAAGTCAATCTACACGTCAGTATATAGTATTCTAAGGCGGATAGAGGATGATCAACCATTTTAGAAAAGGACCGGTGCCCTTCGACCCTGAACCTGTCAGATTAGAGTCCATGGTGACGGCGGCCTAGCAAAGCTCAGGTACCGTCACACCCACAAGGAAACACCTCTCGTTTGACCGGGTATAGTTAAGCTTGTGAGGATTCGAGCCAAACTTGATGTGATCCTTTATCAGTGAACCGAGGAATTTCGACTCAATTGAAGGGCAATATCTGGGGCCTCAACGGTATTTCTAATACGAATCGGCCGATGCCTATTTGCCTGCAATACTTCGTATGCCCATTTGCTGGTTCTTCAGGACGACGCCATTAATGGCGTGGATAGTGATCACCTGTCTGCACAGTTAGCCCGTTATAATTGACCAATACCCGTGGTCGTCTTTAATCGAGGCGGAATTCCTGTATTCAGCCTGCACAATCAGGAACCCGAACCTCGCGCAGAGTTCGTGAGAGCCCAAACGTAGCTGCTCCCATTCTCCGATTGTATCCCCGCAGGCAAGAACATTCTCGTGGTTGAGACGGACCGACCACAAGTTTAAGTCGTTGGCGCCGGACGATGCAACCTACATACCGGATTTTGAAGTCAAATCTGAAATCAGGACACTGACTGGTGGACCTCCAAACGTTATTGGGGAGGTCAGTGTCTCTCAAAGCCGAGAGGAGGCTTTACACCGATGTTACGACATGATCGGTAAAGCCTACGGTTCGACAATTGCTGTCCTTGTCAACATCGAAAACTATCAAAATCCACAAGAGTTCGACATAGAAGTGACCACTATAATGCAAAAGCCACTCCGTTCTCTTGTTTCTCTTATTAGGGAGTATGTTGAGGTTGGCAATTTGGAAAGGGCGTACGCCACCTATGCGTTCCTCCAAAAGCGAATTGGTTATCTGACCAAAGAACGTGACCTCATTGAAATCTTACGGCAAGATGACTTCAAGCAAGATAATCTGCGCAAATATTTCCCCGAAGGCTCTCAAGCGGTTAGTGAGTTGGAATCAATGACGAATTCTGCTGAACGCAGAACGGTACTGGCACGGTTGCTTAATTTTGCATCGTCCTGGTACTTCGAAAGCTCAGACACGATTGAGCATGCAGTAAACGAACTCAACGTTGTGAGGGAAATGTTGGCAGATCGTCCTGAACTTTTATCGTCCTCGATCACGATAGATTTTGATGCGACAAATATTTTCAGTGACACCTGTAATACCTCGAGCAGAAAGGTAAAAAAAATATTGTCATCTGGGGGTGAGGGTGCACAGATGGCAGTGCTGGAACTTCCGAAAATGAATCACATCTGCAATATTGACTTTTTCGTAGG